>PVKS010010399.1:0-60349 GCA_004027875.1 Aplodontia rufa | reverse complement strand
AGTTAAATCCAGATAAGATGTAATGCTTTACAATCTAATACCTTTTTTTTAGAATTATAAAGGGAAAGGGAAGGGAGGGATAAGGGAGGGTAATTGGGGGGGGGGCACTCCTGGAGATAATTGCAATATCCAGAATATTTACACATTTTATACACATTTTATATTATTTTGTTAAAATCTTGTAAGGTTGTTCAAAAAATAATAATAAATAAAAAATTAAAAAAAAACAATATCTATATTAAATCAGGAATCTTTAAACAGAAATATGTAAAACAAGGTTAGATACTAATCAGTTGATTAAAATGCTGTGACTAGAGGCTCAACGGAGCCTAACCTATACTTCCCCTGGCGGCAATTGCTCAGTAGTCACAAATTTAGTGTTCATGGTGACTTAATAGAACACAACTACTGCAAATGACAAGAGCCAAGTGCACGTATTTCAGGGACACATTGACTGTCTCTTCCTTTCTCCTATAATTCTATTCATTAACTTTTCTTAGATTGGCCTTGCTTGTGAGCCCTAGAGACCATGGCCAGGGTCAGAGGCGCTGGGGAAGACCACGTGGTCTAGCACATGAATGTGGACTCTTCCTGTGAAACCTTTAGCAATTCACCATGCACCTCTCTTTTCCACGTCTACAAAGGAGGATTTCTGCTGTCCATGTCTGTAAAGGGTGAAGATATGATTATTAGCTTATGGTTTGTGGTGAAGATGAGATAAATTAATATGTATTAGGCGCTTAGAATAGAACCTGGTAAACAGGGTTTGGGGAGAGGTGCCTGGGATGCAAAACTTATGGGGACACCTATCCTGTGCTTGCTTGCCTTAAATTCTGTGTCCTAGGTGTCTCATTGAACCATGTCCCATCCCTGCTGGCCAATGAATATTAGTTCTGCTGTTAATGGGAAGTCCTCTCCCCTCTCCCTCTGGACAGGTTCTGGGGTCATCATCAGCAACCTGAGTCTGTCTGAGTCTCAGCCATCCCTGTGGGCATGGCATATATGTGCCTTCTTTGGGCCTCTGTTCTTTCCCCTTTTGAGGGGAGAAACCATTATCCCCCCACCCTTGACTACAGCACCCACCCATGAGAATGGCATGAGGATCAAATGGGATAACTGGAGGGCAAGCTTGTGTAAACTGTGAAGTACATGAAAATCAGGAGGTGTGATTACTCATTTGTAATGCCCCTTTCTGGCTCTGTCATCCATCAAGTGATCTCAACTTGATCTGAAGCTGCCTATGGCTTCAGTCTGCATCACCTCTCAGGGAAATGAGTTCCATATGGCTGACCCCTGTGGTAGGAAGAACATTCTTTTTTATCCAAAAACTACATTTAAAAAAGCTTTACTCCTGGCCTTTTCCAAATCTAGTATCATGGGCTTGGGCTGTTACCTGTGGGCTCATTTTCATCTTTGAAGGTGCTAGCAAAATTTTATAGGAAGATGGGAGATGAGACATTATCTCACGGGCTAGGTGGTGTGCTAAGCGCTTTAGTTGGCCTATGGCAGCTCTGCCAAATGTGTTATCCTCATTTCACAAGTGCGGAAATGGAGGCCAGAGAGACTCAGCAACTTGCTTGGAGTTATAGAAAGTCTGTCATGGGCCAGGACTTGAGTTCAAATGTGAGAGTAAGGGGAGAAGGTGGAAGCAGGTGGCTCCATTCCTGGGCTTGGGAATCACACAGTTGTGTACTACTTTTTTTTTTTTTTTTTAGCCTGCTGGGTGGCCTTGGGAAAGTTACTTTAAATTTTCTAACTCCTTTGTTTTTTTTACCTATAAAAATGTTTATTATAATAACATTTACTTGATAAGTTGTTGTGAGGTGTAAGTGAATTAATGTCTATCTAGCATTTCTCACAGTCCTTGGCTCAGAAGAAGTCCTCATCAATATTAGTTATTGCTTTAGGATAAGGGAAGTGGCTAAAGCTCCTTTAGTATGGGGGGGAACTACCTTGTTGGTGGGGAGCAAAAATGGTTCTTTCACCAGTGTTCCCAGCTTCCCACTTCCCTGTGCCTGAGAAAGAGCTCTGCTGTGGCCTGGTTCCGCTACCCATGTCCCCATCCCTCTGAGTCTCTTGCAGTCAGCTCTGCTGAAGCCCCAGGTCTGGTAGACTATATTTCCCCTGCCACCAGAGGGCATAATTTGCTGCTCAGCCAACAGCAGTATCTGTTGCCTTTAGTATTTTGGCCACAGCATACTTCATACCTTGGCATGACCGGGAGAGGCCTTTGGGGCTGGTTGGCTGAGTGAAGCCCACAAATAGGGGTTTTGGGCAGCCAGGTCCTGAATAGAGTGCCTATTCCCTGGGCAGCTAGGAGGAAGTTACAGGGACAAAACCAGAGTTCAATGTTTTTTCCCCCCGTGCTGACTGAGTGTGTGTGTGTGTGTGTGTGTGTGTGTGTGTGTAGAGAGAGAGAGAAAGAGAGAGGAAAGTGAGAGGACTGAGAAGACTTGTGTCAGAAGTGTGCAGAGTTGATCACAAACTCAGAGCCTCCATCAGACTGGATGTGCCAGGTGGTAAGTATTGGGGAGTCAGTGTGTGCATTTCTGTGTGTGTAGAAGCAGGTGTGTAGTATGTGTGACTTGGGGGTCTGTGAATGAATAGAGGTGACTAAGATTTCTTTCATTTCCCCTGCAGGATTTCTTTCATGTCCCCTGCCACTGTTTCAGTGGCAGGGATGTAGAACAGAGCAGGGTGGGGGAAGGGAAAGGATCTCCTTTAAGGACAGATTGGGAAGAAGGGGGTGGGGGCAATTGCTGGTGTGGTCTGGCCTCATGGCCCTTTCCCAGGGCGAGAACAAGGAAGAGGAAACAGATGTGGTGTTTGCTTGAAAGATACTGGCGACCAAGTGGTTACACTGTGGGACCAAGAAGTTATGGGGTGGTGGGACCAAGTGCTCATAGGGTTCTCAGTTGGAAAGACCTCAAGTCATGATCTAGAGAGGACCTATTTCCTCAGTGTTAAGATGGGGTCTTGAGATCCAAAAGGGAAAGTCACCTTCCTTTGGCCACAAAGACTTGATCTTCAGCATTACAGAGGTATCAGGGACTTGGACTAGTGAAAGCAGTACCTGGGAAGGATGGCTGTGTGAGTGGGAATTGCAAAGGACGGGGAGGCAATGGTTCAAGGCACAGAAATGGTACCATCCATCATCACCTATCTGGTGGGATGGGGCCAGGATGCTGAAGAAGCAGAGCAGCGCTTATGTGGCTGGTGGCTGGAGCTGTGGGGGTCAGTGTGTAGCTCTCTGCAATGTCTGGGGGGAGTTAGAGAGAAACTCATGGCAAGGAACGGAGGACAAAGAAGAAATTGAAGTGGCAGGCTGGTAGAATACATGGGGAATGTGGAAGAGGAAGGTCCATCTTGAGCTTCCCTGGAGGGACACTGGGCAGCGACATACCTTCTGGAGTTGCCAGAGGACGGTGAATCAGGATCACTTGCTTGGATGGGTACAGTGACAGCTCATCTTCTCCATCTGCCTCTGAGTCAGGCTGGCCTGGTGCCTAACATAGTTTCCAGTCCTCCCAGTGGTCCCAGCCATACCTGAGACAACCTTTTCTCCTAATGAATCCCAGTCTGCTCCTTCTGAATGCCTTCCTATCTCTGAGCTTTTGATTTCCAAGGCAGTTGGACACAGCTCTACACCTCCTGGATATGGGGCTTGTGATGCCCTGTAGATTCATCCTCGCTGACCCTGCCATTGTTTTGGGATTTCTGTTAAAGCTCCTCAGATGGCACCTCACGTTGTTAGGGCTACTCTGGCTCTGTCCTTAGGAAAGGATGCTGATGAAGGCTGTTACAGATGTCTGGCTCTGCCCACAGGTGACCCACCACCTCCTTGGGGCTGCCCCTTGGGTAAGTTCACTTGAGGGAAGAGGCCCTGGGCCAGAGTGAGGCACAGTGGTCAAGCCTGTTGCTGCAGCTGAGGCAGGAGATGGGTTCAAAGGCAGGAAGTAGAGTTGGGTTGGTGGCTGAGAGGTAGAGGTGGGAGGGCCAGATGATCTGGAGTGGCAAGAAGGCCAAAGATAGCAGGAAGAAGGCTGAGACAAGGAGGGGAGGAGCTGAGGATTGTGCTAGACCAGTGCTGCTTCTGAGCAAGGCAACTGAGTCTAGTGAACTGACCATCTGCAACAGAGGAAGCGTTAGACACCAAGACCAGGTTGGATGTTCAGGTGATTTATTGGAGGAAACACCTGTGATGGATGCAGGGCAGAGAGCAGGAGCAGGCAGGATGAGCCTGCAATCATGATGCAATCCTATGGCTGGGAAACAGAGGGGAGGAAGGAGGATTGGTCAGGAAGGCCTCAGACTGCTGCACCTTCTGAGAAACTTTGACAAGATTGTGTTGTGGTCCTTGGTGGAGGTGCCCTGCATCTCATAGGGGTAGGAGGGCACTAGTGCTCTTGCTGTGCCAATCACCAGCTGGGAACTATCCAAGGATGTCTGACCTAGGGCACAGATGACGGTTGATCCAGAGGGTCAGTGGTCACCTATGTCCCTATGACTGGGCTTCTTAAAGATCTGAGTAGTGCATTTCCATAGCCTCTAACTGGCCTAAGGGAGCTGGGGAGGTGGCTCCAAACTACTTCTGGGGGTGCATGATTCTTCTTCATATTGACCTTTCCAGAAGCTCATTGGTGTTTGTAGAGTTATTTAATCCAATTCACCTGGCACATTCTGAAAATCTACAAGGCACACTTTGTATACAAATTCAAGATGAGTCGGCCCCTGCTCTCAGGGTCTTATCCACTAAAGAAGGTGATCACATATGCTAATGTGACCAAAGTATGAAGTTTGCACACTGAGAGGTCAGAGGATAGGGAGAAATGTCCAGGAAGGGAGGCAGATTGAAAGAGTGTTCCAAAAAAATGGTGTATGTGAGTGGGTCCTTACGGGTGGGTCAGAATTGGACAGTACAAGCAAAGCAAGGAAAGAGAATTTGACTCTGGGGGAGGAGACTTATTAGGATGAGTAATTAAATTACTCCAGGTGAAATGCTTAGCCAGGTACTAACTGTTCAATAAAAATTAGTTATTTTTTTCTTAATTTGATCAATTTTATCCATTTTTATTATATTTTGACCTAAATGTTTTCCTTTGATGATTCTGTCTCTGTTCCTCCACCTCTGTGGGGTAGGTTGTCGTCTGTGTTTTATAAAACATCCCGGCAAGGTGAAGGGCCTTGTCTAAAGAGCCAGCCTCAGTCATAGCCCAGAGGAGTTTGGGGTGCAAATTTAATGCTGCCCTCAAGAGTGTGAGACATGAGTGTACATAGAGCCTACAGCAGCGGGGGCACAGCAGGGGCTTGGGCAACGGTAGTGACTATTGTAACTTTTTATGGTCAGCTCTAGGTGTGGGTAGCTGGCCTTCAGAAGTTTCCAGATCACATGCCCTCTTTTGCTACCCGCATCCCTGCTCAAGATGCCACATCCCACATCCTCAAGCAGAATCTGATCCGGCCCTCAGAAGGTTGAGTTGCTCTGTTTGTGTTCCTGGTTTGGGTTGCCTGGCAACACATGCCTTTATGCTGCCCGCTAGCCCATGGGCAATGCAGAAGGGAAGGACATTTAAAATAGTTATCTGGTGTATTTTTTTTTTTTACTCCAACATTTTAAAAGCAAGTTTCTCTATCATTTGGTACTTCCTTCCTGTATTCATTCATTCATTCAGCAAACTTGTTGGACACGGACACTAAAATGCCAACAATGCCAACATCTATGGCATTGAAGGGACATGTTATGTTCTAGGAACTGTGCTGAGCACCAGTGAAATGAGATAATTACCAGGCGTGTGGCCCTGGGCTCAGCTGGTGTAAGACCCCTTTTCCATCCTTAAGCATCCTCTTGAGGCAGGTTCCACTGTTATTCTCTTCTTAAAGAGAAGGAGGCATAGAGGTTAAGTAACTTGCCCAAGGAGGCACAGTTGACGGATCCTAATCGAAATTGTTCAGGATTCAGACTTGTTTTTCTACCAAACCCAGGCTCTGAACTTCTGCACTGACTGCCTGTGCAGAGCCCATGCTTCTGAGGATGTTTTGACATTTAGCTTGGAAAGAGTACTCTCTAGAGGCATTTAAATCCACTTCGATCCAGCTCCATTATTTATCTTGGATAAATTAATAAAAATAATATGGCTTCAATTATTAAGCATTTGCCACTAACACTATTCTAAAGTGCTATATATAACAGTGCCTCTCATTTTACTTTATGATAACTTGGCAAGAGAATTATTATTATTTTTTTTTAAATTTTTTTTAAAAGAGAGGGAGAATGAGAGAGAGAGAAAAAGAGAGAATCAACTTTATTTAGTTTTTCATCTGGTTTTCATTGCTCTAACACTTAGTTACGTATTTGGTGCTGGAGTTTGAAACCATGTACTTGTGCATGCTAGGCAAGCACAATACTGCTGAGTCATTACTCCAGCCCAAGAGGGTATTATTATTAATTCCATTTTGCAGAAGAAGTTGAACCTCAAAGAGGTTAAATGACTCTAAGTGCTCTCTCAGAAAATCCATGAGGGTCTAGTCAGAAGATAGGAAGCACTCAGTAATTGAGTAGAGAATATTTTTTCCTGCCTTTTTCATTGGTGCACTATAGTTGTATATAATGATGGCATTTGTTGTTACATATTCATACACGCACACAATATTACAATATAATTTGGCCAATATCCCTCCCTAGCACTCCTCCCTCCCTCATCTCCTGCTACCCCCGGTCCTTCTGCTCTACTGATCTCCTTTTGCTTTTTTCTTTTTACTTTTCCAGTTTTTATTGATTGTGTGGGAATTATTTAGTATCTTAGAAGTGCAAAATATAATTTTTATCCCCCCTTTCCTTCCTGTCCTTCCTCCCCCTCCCCTTCTCTTTTCTCTTGAGCTAAGAAATTTTAATATAAGGAGCTGTTAACTAGTAATAGTGAATATTAACTACTGAAGAATGCAAGAATACAGGATTTAGGGAGCCATTATCTACAGGGTTGAAGCAAGCTGTCCAAGGAAGGAACCAATTTGCAAGATGACACTGCCCCCATCCCATTGAGGCTGACTGCCCCCATCCCATTGAGGCTGACTCAGATCTCCATGGACCTCTCTGAAGTGATGCAGGTATAGCCTACCACATGATGGAGATGCCACAAGTGGGAAACCGGGCCCTGGGTGCTGATGAAACTCTAGGGATTTGTCCTCTGGAGGTGTCATTATGACTCCTGGGGAACAAGTGCTGTCTAGGAGGCCAGTGACACTTGTTGAGGGGTGCACACCATTTTGTGTCATTTATATGCTCTTCACTACAAGAGCAAGAAGAAAGCAAGCAGGTGGAACCAGGAAGGAAAGACATTCCCTTCTGTATGTAGTGTCTGTCTGGTCCTCTCTATTGACAGAACTTAACTTAACAGGGTCCAGCTCTAGCATTACAAAGCAGGACAATGAAGGGTCACAGCACTAAGAGGCAATCATTTGAAATCAGCAGAGTATTAGAACCTATTAAAATCCAGGTTTGTCTCACTCAAAACCCAAATCAATTCTACACTGATTTTAAGCTCCCCATCACTAACCTGGCTACAATACTTACCTTGTAGGGATAAAACATGTGTTAAAGAAGACGGTATATATGATATTAAGTAAGTTTATTGGGGATTAGTTGCTTAACAGTCTGCTTTTTTATAGAACACCATAAGAAATTTGAGGCACAACTAAGCCAGTTTTCTAATTTCCTAGATGACAAAGCTGATTTCAGAAAGAAATGATTTTGCTCAGATCTCAACACCTGCCAGGGATGTTGAGAGCAATGATTGATCCCAGACCACCTGAATCCTACTTTATTCATTTCAAACCCTACCACATCGAATTTGACATATTAATTAGGGCTCAAGTTCCACATGAAATTATTTAACACTGGCTGGCCTGGAACTCAGTTGCACAATCCCAAGACTTTTTTTGTTTATAAGGAGAAAAGGTTATTTTGACCAGCTCATGTTTTCCCTTAAAGATCATATTAGTGTTTTTGTTTTATTACTGAATTCACAATATGTTACAAATCAAGTTCATTAATAATATTAACCTTCTGACACAGAGAAGGCATAAAAATAAATATTCCATTGCATAAAGCATCCTCTTGGACTCCTCATGTGCATCTACAATTTCCTCCTATTACTGGTTGTGGATCTAGTGGTAATATTCCAGTCTGAGTCACTTGGGAAGGCTGCAGTCTCTTTCTCACCTCTTCCAGAACTTGCCACTTGTGGATTTCTCTTCTCCTCTTCACGTCTTTTTGATAGATTGCAGTCATAAGCATGGTTTCAGTGATGTCCTTCCAAATGGTGGTTGCCAAGCCACCATCTTTGGGTCAGACCTCCTTGACCACCTTCAGACCTCTCTATCCAGTGCTTATGGGCATGTCCACCTACAGTCTCTGGGCACCTCAAACCTGGCAGCCACTCCCAAAATGAGCTCACCATCTCCTTCCACCCACTGCTCCTGCTGCCAGTCACCTGGAGTGGCATCTCTGTTCACCAAATGGTCAAGGAGAATATCTTCTTGAGACTCTTGTTACTTCCCAATGCACTTTGAATTTTTATTCCAGTTGCCTGATGTGGGCCATAGGCCCTAGTCCCTGCTGACATCTCTCATTCATAGTTTCCCATTCTTCCTTTTATTCATTTCCATTTTCAAAAGACTTTCTTGTCCCAAGGTGTTCATACAAATTGTTTTTTCTGATGCATTCATCTACTGACTCCTCCTGTCTAATTCCTTCTCATCCATCAGGTATCAACTCAAATTTCAAGTCTTCACGGATCCCTCACTCATGACATGTGCCCTGATGTAATTAGGACTTTCCTGTTATTTCCTCTTATGCTACTTGTCCCTGTTTGTAATTGTATGTTCATCTAGGTGCCTATGTGATTAATTACTTCACTGCACCTCTTCAGAAGACAGGGTTGCTGGCCAGTTTTGCTCACTGTTAAGTCCCTAATACCTTCACAGTAGGCTCTTTATACAGTGGGTGCTCAGTAAATATTCACTAAGTAAATGGACAAGCAATTTATGGTCATACACAACTCTACCTTTCTTTTCACTCCAAATAAAGATGACCGCAACTTCTTTTAATGTTACCTCCTATGTATCTCTCAGGTTGCTTCCTTTCTTGCATCCTTACTCCATTTCCTTAGTTTGGGCCTCCTGATTTCTCACTGGTGGTGTGAAAGCACATGTGCAGTTTGGTCACTGCAGCACAATTCTTGCTCTCTATGCAGCTGTTGAAATATCTTTCTAGAATAAACATCCATATATATCACTTCATTGCTCCCAAACTCTCAGTTCTCCATGATCGTCCATGAGACCTTTCTGGCCTTTTGAAGTTAGTCTTATTTTCCCTTTTGCATCTTCATTTTCCTTTACTCTTTGCACTTATCTCTTTCTTTGCTCTAAACTCTAAGAACAAGGACATTGTCTGTTTTGTTTGCTTCTGAATCTACATTGCTGGTGTATTAATTAGTCATGGCTGTAACACAAAATATCCCCAAATACTTAATGACTTAAAAAACACAATGATTTTTCGTGGACCTTTAAGTCAGCTAGGTAAGTCTGCCAGACTGAGCCTGTGTTGGCTGATTTGAGCAGCCTGCTGTGGATCATGCTGGTTGGCAGACTGACCAGGCACTAGCTGGCTTTGGATGACTCAATTTACTGCCTGTGTCCTCTTATTCTCCTAGTTAGCCCAGAGTACCTGCTGATGGTGGTGATGTGTGTGGTAGGGTCATAGTGAGGTGTCCAGGAGAAGGAGTGGAAATAGACAAGTGCTTTCTAAAGCCTCTGCTCTTGTCTAGTTTGCTACAGTCCCATTGGCCAGAGGAAGAGACTTGGCCAAGTCCAGGGCCAGAATGGAGAAGACTATAAAGTTACCAAACAAGGGGTGGATATAGGAAATCCATTATCTGGGACCACTAAGGCAGTTAATCAACCCCAACCTAGAACAGTGCCTGGCACATACTAGGTGTGAAAGAAATACTTTTTGAATGAATATGTGATACTTTTGGAACATCCTCAATGGGCAGTCTTTTCCTTAGTCTCACCAGAATATAGGCCAATCCTTAACCTATGGTTCTCAATGTATAGGTCATAAATAGACATTGGGTATCCACAGACACCCTGAAGTTGTAGGTAGCTTTTTGTGTGCTTGCACATAATTGTATTTTTCTGAAGGTTAGTGTCTGTATCTTTCACAGGATTTTAAAAGAGGTTCCTCCTGCCCCCAAGGGTGGAGAAAATTACTTTTAAAAGCAAATATATTTTTATATTTTTCTGTCTTTGTATATGATGTTTCTTTTGCTAACAGATCTTTCCTTGCTTCCCCTGGATGGACAAGCTCCTATTCATCCTTCAGTGATAAGAGGGGCTGATTACTGTTTGTTAGACCATATAAAAGATCCTTAAATGAATAAGCTTAAAATAAGGATGATGGCTTCAAAGTAAATAATAAAAAGGGCAAAGATTTGGTGGGAAATTATTTTGAAGAATGAATGAAACATTATTATTTTATCTGATATGCCATTAAGATGAGATTGCATTATAATTATATGTAGATGCTTAGAATGAACCAGGAATAAATCAAATATTGGTTTCTTTGATATGGTTTTCCTGATAACATCATATATTAGCACAAAACATGTTCTTTGCCTTCAACCTTTGCATCATGGTTAAAAACAGGGTAGTTTGTGCAAATATAATAGAAGCCTTATTCATTTTTTTCTTGAGCTTTGTTTATATTAGAAATGCTGTCCTTTGAAGTTCTTATTAACCTTTTTGATTTTCTTGTCTTCAATGACTAAGATCTAACTCTACCATCTAAGTCGTCTTATTTTAGTTAGTTTTTTCATTGCTGTGACAATGAAAGAACTTAGAAGAACAACTTAAAGGGGAAACATTTATTTTGGCTCATGTTTTCAGAGGTCTCAGATTCCATAGTTGGCTGACTCCATAGCTCTAGGATCAAGTGAGGCAGAGCATCATAGTGGAAGCGTGTAGTGGAGGGAAGCTGCTCAGCATGTGGCAAACAGAAAGCAGAGAGAGAGAGAGAAACAGAGAGAGCTCTGCTCACCAAAGACAAAATATGAACCCCAAATGCATGTCCCGATGACCTTCTTCCTCCAGCCACACCTTATCTGCCTTCAGTGACTACCCACTTAATCCATACCAGTGGATTAATCCACCGATTAGATCATACCTCTCACAATCTTGACAATTCACCTGTGAATATTCTTGCATTGCCTCTCACATGAGCTTTTGGGAGACATCTCATATCTAAACCATAACACGTGTTTAACTCTGCCATTTCTCATCTGCTAATATATCTAATGCTGCCATATTATTATTTATTGGTGACTTTGCTTGTGGTGTACACAGTTCTTAAGCATCACTTTCATTGGCTTCATGATATTCAGTATCTTTTGCAAATTCCAGTATTGTTTTGTAGGCCATTTGCATCACATGTTCCTGTATTGTTAGAAGTGCTACATTTGATCAGGAAGGAGAGAAAATGACTTTGTTTTTCAGATTTCACACAGTTGAGGAGTAGAGCTGGGGTAAGTCTTTTTCTAGCTCTAGACTTTTTCCCTCAATTTACAAATAAGGAAACTGAGGCTCCGAGATAGGAAAGGTCTTGCCCAGAGGCACATCTGTAGGTTGGTAGTAGGACTAAAGCCAATTCCTTGATAATCTTCTACTCTACTCTCTTGCTCAGACTTGTTATCATACAGCTATTGTTTTAGGAAAGAAAAACTAATTTCATATGAAATTGTTTAAAAGCATCCAGAGTTTGACTTAGTTGCATAACCCAAATATTCCATTTGATTTACAAGTGTATTTTTTTAGTCTTGTTAGTTGTCCTGTGATACATTTATTTAATTACTGAATTGGCAACATTCAATAACTCAAAATTCATCTGATTCATCATACTTTCAACACTCTTTGACACTGAATATATTGGATTGAGATTTCATTGTCTTAAAACAGCCACAAAAATTGACATGTGATAAACAAGGAGACATGCCTGTCTAGAAGCCAGGTTTTCTGATTCCAAGCAGTGCCCTGTCCAAACTCATATCCTTTATTAAAGAAAGTGATATATTCTACTGATTAACATGATAGCTATTATAATTAGGTGGTACTTGCTATGTGCCTGGCAATTTTAACTTCCCTTTGCATAGTATATTAATTAATGCATCTTTGCATATTAATTAATGGATCTTAGAATAGTCTGGTGAAGTATGTATTATTATCATTGCTATTTTACAAACAGATGCATTCATGAGGGAATAAATTGATAGTATTAAATATTCACTTACATGTTTTCCAGTTTTTGTAAACATTTATTTTCTACTTTTAACCCTTGAATCTGGGGATGGAATGGTGGCTCAATGGCTACAGTGCTTGCCTGGCATGCACGAATATATGAGTTCAAACCCTAGCACCACGTACAAAATGAAGTGTCGGAGCAACAAAAATCAGATGAAAAACTAAATAAAGTTGATTCTCTCTCTCTCTCTCTCTGTCCCTCTCTTTAAAAAAAAAAACACCTTGAATCCTCTACTCCCCATATAGCCTTTTCTATGTACAGACATTATCATGCTGTGGGTTGATAATACTTCAGTAATCAGTTGAGATGTTTTTGGCTGCAAGTAATAGAACATTGCCTACTTAGGAAGTAGGCAGTTCCAGGCTGGTTCAGCAGTTCAACAAACAAACCACCATCACTCAACCTCTTTGCAGCCTTTGGTTCCTTTTTCCTTAGCATTCTGGCACTTATTGTCAGACTTGTTGTCTCATGATTTACGTAGGATGACCTCAGCTTTAGCCTCAGATGGCTAGTTTCTAAGGCAAGAAGATGACGAAGGACCAGAGATGCCAGAGCATCATCTCTCTTTATCAGGGAACGACACTTTTCTCAGAAACCCTCCAGTACATTTTTTCTTCCATGTCACTGAGTCAAACAGGGTCACAAGGCTACTTCTAGTTGCAAGGAAGGCTGGAAGAAAGGAAACTTGCATTTTTTCTTGTCCTTTTTTTTTTTTTTTTTAGTACCAGGGATTGAACCCAGGGGTGCTTAACCTACTCACCCATATCTCCAGCCCATTTCATTTTTTTTTATTTTGAGACAGAGTCTTGCTAAGTTGTTTAGGGTATTGCTGAATTGGCTGAGGCTGGCTTTGAACTTGAAATCCTGCTTTGGTCTCCCGAGTTGTTGGGATTAGAGGTGTGCATCACCATGCCCTGGGGGAACCTTGTAGTTTTAGCTCTGTGTGTGTGTGTGTGTGTGTGTGTGTGTGTGAATGTGTGTGTAACCATCACCATGAAAAAATGGAAAGGAAATTGCCACTGGCAGTTAACCAATAGTTTCTATAATACATAGTGAACTGTTAGCAGATAATTATCTTTCAATATGCTCTCCTCTGGGTAATCTAAGATATCCCATTTATTTAATTCTCCTAACAACCTTAGATGGCTGTTGAGTCAAGTGGTAGGAGGTAAAGAGCTCAGGATAGTTTCTTGAGCATGGAGCTGTGACGGAGCTGTGAGATGTGATGTGATTTGCATGTGCATAGAGTCTGGGGATTCTTTCACCATGTGCAATGATCATCCTTCCCGTGAGGGTTTGGATGAGTATCTGAGTACTGCATCTTGCCTTTTTCTTATCCGACAGTTTATTCCAGGTGAATAGAAAATAAAGGGGTCACTATAAGGCACCCTCAGAACCTTGTGAGTGATGTGAACAAAATGATATTCATTTCCTAAAGTGAGATCAGTGATGAGATGAGCCCCTCAGAGGTTAAGTTCTTCCCTGGACCAAAGGAGCAAGAGCAGGGAGTAATAGTACCACCGGGGCAGGGTGTCTGGGACACCTTTGCAACCTGACTTTCCTTCGTAGTCAGATATGCCCTGCATATCGTTAGCTTCTCCTGGGAGCCCTCACAGAAGAACTCTTTCAGCGGGCTCATCTTCAGGAACTGTGAAACAGATGTTCGCTTGTGGAGGTAAATGTTTTTCCTTCTGTCTTATTTTCGAAGATCAGCAAGCGGAAAGGACTGTAAGGTCAACTGTGTTGCTTGCCTCATTTGGAGGCCACTTTGCCCTCAGGCTCCAGGGCTAGCATGCCCACTGATAACCCCCTGTCTGTTTTTCTGATGGTCAAAATGGTTCTTTTTTTGGGGGGTGGGGAGTGGAAGGCAGAGTCCCCTCCAGAGCTTAGTTCTCCCTCTCAATGGTGGATGGAGTACACTCTGCAGAACAACCACCTTCTCACTCTTGGAGTTAAGCCCAGGTGTGGCAAGGCGAGCAGGAGCCATGGGCCAGCACTCCTGGAACTGTGGCTCAGAGCCAGCCTGGTAAAGAGTTAGGCTCACACCTCCCAGTCCATTGCCTTGGCTCTTCTCCTGTGAAGAGAAGAAAGGATTATCACTGAGCATGTTCCACGGGCAAAACATGGTACCGTTCTTATTTTATTTGTATAGAAACGTGGAGATCAAAAGTGTGATGTGCATGTCCACAACCACAGAATTAGGAGGTGGTGAAGCTAACACTCAGCCTCAGATCAGCACCTCTCCAAAGTCTCTACCCCCTTGCTCAATAAGCTTACCTCAGAAGACAGGACTCACTTTTCCAGTTCTCTGGGTGAGAACCTGCCATGTTTTAATTTTCTGCAGGAAGCTGGGGTGGGGAATCAAATGATTGCTGCTCTGCCCACTACCACCCCTTGCTGTGAAAGGGACAAGAGAAGCTCTTCGTAACCTTTCTATTCAGCTCAAGTCGGTTCAACATTTTCTAAGCATTCACTGGCAGAGATGCACACAGTGTGGCCTTTGCTCTTGTGGAGGGCACAGTGACATCCTACCATTGCACTGAGACGTCCCTGAGAGGTTTCCTCAAGGTTCAATGTGTGTACCTCAGAATTCTCTGGGAGAGTCTGTAGGCGTCCAGGACTTCCAGGGCTCTAACCCAGACTTAAAGACTCTGTGGGGGGCAGGGGCAGAGTTGAGACTGCATGCTTCTGGTGAGTCTGATGTTTGCTGGAGTTGAGGACCTTCCTGTCATGTGGTCGAAGTGGAGAGAGAAAATACAAATGTACTGCCGTTGTTCCTGCAAGGTAGAGAACAGGAAGACGTCACAAAGGACAAACTTGGAGAAGGGAGGAGAAGGGACTTGGGGACTTCCCTATTAGCATGCTTGGCATAGGGCCTGCCTTTTAGGGGACCAAGAAAATGTTTCAATTTCTTTCAAAATCAGAAGGAACAAAGCAAAACAAAACAAAGCCTTAGGGTTAGGGAAATATTTTAATTTTTTTCTGACATCAGAAATATTTAAAATTTTTAGGGGCTATGGAAATCTGTTAGATTTTGTCTAAAATAGAAAAGAAAATCTTAAGAGGTATTTAAAGTTATATCAATAATAATTTTTAACATTGGTACTACTGTGCTGAGAGAGGCCCACAAAGACAAAAGTGTGTAGGACCTGGAGAGACGAATCCATGTGTGGTGGGTGTGTTGTGGGTGGGGCCTCAGGTGGAAGGAGACACAGGTAGGGTCCTGCTGGATCTAGAGCGCAGGCTGAGGAAATGACCCTATTCTGAATATCCCAGGAGGCCCGAAGAATTGTAAAATGGGAGAAATATGGTTAGAGTTTCAGTGTTGAGAAAATCATTTTGAAACCCTCCTCTGTGTGGCTTTGGAAGGGTTGGTGTGAGCCTGACATTAGCGATATGGTGTGTTTGGGGCAGAGGGTTCAGGAGTAGATAGAATCAGGAGACAGAGGATTCAGAATCAAGAGTTCTTGATGAGGACTGATTTGACATGGCGTTGAGGAAGGAAACACCAGGCATGGCTCAGTTCCATGCCTGGTGCTTTGATTAACGCCCCTTACTAGCATAACTCTTCACTCTCGTTATACTTCCTATAGGTTACACTGACTTCCAAGTGTGTGAGCCTGGTATGCCCATCCTGCCCCATGATCCCCCTGCTCTGTGGTTCTGCCCCCCGCCCCAGAACCTTCAGGGTCTAGGGTGGCCATTTTCTGCCTGTCCCCAACTTTAGCATATTACTTTCTTCTGATGACAATGACAATAAAAACAGCAACAGTACCCTCCTCCACAGTTTATTTCTCCCTCACCTGATAATCCACTATGAGTATTCTTGGTGGGTGGAGAGCCTGGGTTCTCTTCTGCTTTTGGGTCTGCAGATCTTAAATGGGTCTTCTCAGTTAATTTTCCTTCTTAATTTTGCAGAAGAAAAAGCTAAGACTGCAAGAACTGGCCAACTTCTAGGGCTGTGGAATCCTCTGAAGTTAGCCAGGACCTGACAGTGACACTGATCACTGGTACTCACGATCCACAGTGGACACTAGATCCCCAGATCCATCTGGACTTAAGGGGATGGGGAGTCACAGTTAGGCAGCTGCTTCCCATCATATCTCCACAGCGTGGAAGGACAAACACTGATTTTGGTACAGCTATCCATGCCACCCTGTTGCAGGACTATTTCCAGTCTTAAAAATGGTCATGTAAAGGCTGTCCAACAAGGACCTTTTTATTGTCCTACTAGGGATCAAACTCAGGGCCTTGTGCATGCTAGGTAATTGCTACCATGGAGCTCTCTACCCACCCTGGCCCTTTTCATCAGACTTTGAGATAGGATCTCATTAAGTTGCCCAGGCGGGCCTTGAACTTGTTATCCTCCTGCCTCAGCCACCCTAGTGGTTGATATTATAGACATGGCCCAATAAGTACCTTTTAAAAGGGCTCATAGCCTATTAGCCATATCACGCTATGAAATAGGATAAAGGGGGGACACAGTGTGGAAAAAACCCCAATGGTGCATGTTAGGTTGAGCCATATGTAAATCAAAAGCAGCCAAATTTTGGCAATTTCAAATGATTCAACCTAATAATACATTAGGGAAGTACTTCCAAATGGCTTTCTTAGAACTCCAGCTCATAACTTTGGGAAAATACTGCATACTCTTTACTCTTTGGGGAGAGTCAAATGCATTTTAGCCAATTATAGGCTCTGAAAAATTCCATATTCAAGAAAATCCTGTGTTGTTTAGTGTCTTTAATCAGTGATTTTCTAAGCAATCATTATTTAATCTGTGATTTCCAGGCTAATTTGTGCACAGAAATTGTTTCCCCAAATGCCTCTTCAGCTCTCATAGAATCTTCTACCTTAGATACTTTGGGAAACTTTGCATGGGACTCCAAGGGAATCCATTCTTAAATCCTCCTATACAGCAGGAAAAAACAAAGAGTGCTCTTTCTGCAAAAGTCCATATCAGGCACATTGGTGAACGTGACAAACATTTGTTCAGTGAATGAATGAACTAGTCACGTTTCTTGAGCCTTAATTTTTTCATCTGCAAAATTAAAATGACAAATTAAATGAGAAGACACACTTAAAAGGTCTTAGGAAGAGGCTACCTATGTACTATCCACTTTCTTCTGTTAGCATCTTTGAGATTGAAGAATGAAGCCCCCTTGCCACTTGGAGGACATGCCCTCTCAGCAGCCATGTGTGGACGGCTTTGGTCGGGACATGTAAACATGTTTAAGCCAAACTTCTTGAGAGCTCACATGGGTATTTGGGTCTGTTGGAATTAGTTTTATGTGTTCAAGGAGGAAGAAAATAAAGAGTAACATCCCCATGTTGACACGAAACGGATGCCCTGTGATTCTGGGCTGGAGGTAGTGGGTGCGGTGGTGGGGGTGAAGTGGGGGTGGTGAGTAAGCGACCAAGCTGAAGAGTCCACATGGAACCATTTTTCCATGGTCTAATCTGGGAACAGGAACGCTGTGAGCTTGGAGTGGAGTTATGGCTCTGGTTAGAGGATTGATTCACTGGGGCCAGCATGGCCTCTGGCAGAGCCTTGGCCACAGCTGTCCTCCCCCTACTTTGACCTCCCTCTGGCAGCCTTGTCTCCAAGTCTGGCAGAACCCCCAGAATGGATCTTTCTCCTGGCCCCCAGCAAGGCCGTTCACTGACTTCCAAACATGTGCAGCTGGCTTGGCCATCTGGGTTGAGGCCTCCTGTGAGGGGGGCTTTGCTAAGGACCGGTCTTCCTTTACCCTGTACATTTCCATGGCTTCCAGCTGAGTCCATTTACCTGATCCTCCTGTAGAACCCCCACCTCTAGAGCTCTTCCCAACAGCAAAGACTCTCTATTTGGGACTGAATGCTGTGACTGTTTTCCATGTTGCTATGTGCCTCATGCCTCCTATATGTTCTCTTGCCAGTAGGCTGAGTGGTGGCTTCCAGGGCCAGAAAGACCAGGTTTGAATCTTGGCTTGGCCGCTTGGGAATAGTGGCTTGGCCACTATTTGAATCTCAGTGTCTTCTGTATATTGGAGCTATACAGAATTATTGAGATGGTTTCATTTGTTATTCAACCTTCACACGTTCATTGAGGGAATTATTCTATATGCCAGGCACTAAAGACACAGCTTATCCTTTCACCAAGCAGATAATATATTTTAGAAAACAAAAGAATGTGAAATCACCAAGCTCCTGATTAAGCGCCCAGAGTATGGTGGAGTGGAAATACTGCTTGAATCCCAGCCCTGATATTAATTGCTGCATGATGTTGGGCAGGTTATTGAGTTTTCTGGACCTCAGATCCCCCATCTGTACAACAGGAAGGTTAAGGAAGGTTAAACTAGATGATCTTTTTATTGTTGGCATTTTATTATTGTATAAAGATAGCAAATTAGAAATAAAAAAGAAAATAAATTAGTTGAATTAGTCATTTTTGTCATCTAATTAAACCAAATGGGTGCAGAGGCACTTAGAATTCTATCCTGGATACTTTGTATAGAAAATATTTTGAAGGATCCTGTGTGCTCCTGGGGAAAGAGCCTGAGCTTGTCATTTATGGACTTGGAATCTAATTCCAGTACTGTCACTTAACTGGCTGAGTCTCTCTGAGCCACCATTGCCCATCATAAAATTTAGAAAAGAATATTTTGTAGTATTTTGAGAATTAGAGATTACAGGCAGGTGTAGTTGTATGTGCCTGTGCCCCCAGCTGAGGCAGAAGAATTGTTTGAGCCCAGGAGTTTGGGGCCTTCTTGGGGGACATATTGAGACCTTTTCTCTTATAAAATAAAAAGAAATAGCGACTGCTTAGGTGAAGTGCCTGGCACAGTCTTCCCTCACTACAAGGTCTGTGATCCAGCAGACTGTCCCTTAATTGTTTGTGTTTATATTTCCGGGGATTGAACTCAGGGGGTGCTTAACCACTGAGAAACATCCCCAGCCGTTTTTATTTTTTATTTTGAGACAGGTCTTGCTAAGTTGCTTAGGGATTCCCTGAATTGCTGAGGTTGGCTTTAGTCTTGCAATCTTCCTGCCTCAGCCTCCCAAATTGCTGGGATTACAGGTGTGCACCACCCTGCCCGGCCAGACTGTCCCTTGAAAGCAAGTTCTGTATCTGCCTCTTTGGTGTCTGCAGGGTCCAGTGCAGGACAAGGGAAGGAGCAGAATCTCAGTGTTTGTTGAATGAATGAACATATGATCATTTTAGCACTGTGCTTGGTAACATGGGCCTTAAAGGGAGCAGCATGTTTTCCATTATGTAAGTGGTGTATGATGGGGAAAATGGAGAGTACTTTAGATCCCAGAAGCAGGCCTGAGATGAGTTGTATAGTATGGACCCTGCTCATTAGTAACTATAAGGCTCTGGGAAAGTCATGGTAAATCTCGGATCATCAGCACCTCAGTTTCCTTATGTGCAAATTGTCTTTCCTTGCTGGGTTCCAAGGAAGTCCATAGAATGTGCAGCTGTGAAACTACTCAGTAAGGCCTAAAATGCCATCCATATGTAAAGGATTGTTGCTGCCAACAGTGTGTTTGCAAAGGGTCATGAAGCTGTTGACATCTGCCATTTGGCTCTGGCTTGGAGGAAGATCAGATGAGCCAGTGCTCATGCATGTGAACTTTTGCAATTTCGCATGCTGGGAACACTATCAAGAGGTATCAGTTGATCTTCTCTGTTCCCAAGGAAGCAAATGTGTGTGGAAGCATTTACAACACAATGAGGTTTCCAGAACACCAGAGAGCAATGCAACATTTGTCCAGTGCTTTGTAGTTTGCATGCCATCCTTACACATATTTTCTCATTCATTTAATCTTCTCCAGGAGTCTGAGATTAGTAGGCATCATTCCCATTTTACAGATGATAACGAAGCCTGGAGAGGTGTAGAAATGTGCAGAAGGGCGAAGAGGAAGGCAGGGGCAGAGCAGCCCAGGCTTTCTGACTCTAGGTCTGACATCTTTTCTCTTTCTTTCCCTTCTTTGATAATGTCTAGAAAATAAAATGTCCATATCTGATTTATCTTGCCATTCTCTAGGGAACTTAGCTCTAGGTGGGAACATAGTAGGTATTTAACAGATATTAGAATCATGGAATCAGGGTGTGGGTTTTGGATTGAGACAGCTTTATATTCAAATCCTGCCTAGCCACTTACTGTTTGTGAGACCTTGAGCAAGGTGCTTCAATTCTTCTGATTCTTCCTTTGTCAAGTGCTGGGAGTGTATCTCCTGTCTGGGGCTGCTGTGAGCATCAGTGGAGAGGTCACACACAAAGCATTGACCACTCCACCTGCCACGTATGGGCATCTAATACATATAGGAAGTTCTAGTTCATGAAAGCTCTAGAAACGGGCTATTACAGCCTTTCATTTGAGTGGAATGAATGGAGTATGATTGTGAGAACTTACTTCTCTTTCTACCCCTCTCTCCAGTACACATTTACTTTTAAAAACCATGTAGGAAAGGCGATGGGACCATATAACTCTACCCATCTCTCCTAAGCCAGTTGGCGTTGTGTGGTTAGAGACCTTACACAGGCTTCCTCCTCTATGGCCTGGACTTTCGTGGCCCTGCAGAGGTAGAGGTCTGCTTTGCTCTGATCCAGATGAACTCCCACATCAACTCCAAGACAGGGACTTGCCTAAACACCCTTGGACAGAGGAAGGTTACAAACCCCTACTCCTTAACTGTGCAAAGTATACTATACCTTAGATTGCTGGCAGCCAGGTACTGTCTGTGCAAATGGTGCACCCCTGTGCCTCATTCGGCTCTCATAGAGGAACTACTAAGATATTGATTTTAAAAATAGGGAAACTAAGGTGTAGAGAGCCATTTATTGAAATTTTACCTGCATTAGGTGTTTTGTTTGATTTCTCTTTAATTTTCATATAGAATTTGGAGATACAGAGACTGAGGCTTAGGGATATCAGTGATTAGTCTGAAGTCACATCATATATTTGTGTACAAGTTAAGATGCTTTAATTGAGACCTCAAAATTGATTGCTGAAACAAGATCGAAGTGGACTAAAATTTCGTGTAACACACTGCTCTAGCGGCATGGAGGTGGAGTAGGTTGGGCATGCAACTCTGCCACAGGATTTACTTGGTATCAAAGTTCCAACTTTGCTCTTCCCTGGAGAGTGTTACCTCATCCATACAACGTTGCACCACCACCATATAAGTTGATCCTGTCCAAGAGAAGGGGGAGATAGAGGAAATGCAGAGCAAACGATTTCCATTCAGTTTGCTGACGAGAGCATAGTCACATCTAGCTGCAAAGAAGTCTGGGAAATGTAGTCCCAAATTGGACAACCATATGCCTACCCCAAGTTCAGAGGATGGAGGTGTTCTGCTACTGTGTATGTGTGTTAATAAATGGGTGATAAAGCTGAATTTGGAATGCAGGTCTGTCTGTTTTTTCTATCTCTGACTTTGACTACACTCTAGTATTCCAACCATATTGGTCCAATACAGTCAGACACCTCCTGACATCAGCACATGAACAGCATTTAGAGCCAGTACAATAGCTGAGCATCTAGCCTGTGCCAAGCACACAGTACTTTCCCTTCATTTTTTCCTCTAGGCTGCAGTCACACTGAAAATCTTCACGTAGGGATCTTATTCAGGCCAGGTCACCCGAAGAGCCTGAGCCTGAGGACCTGACATCCCAGGCTCTTAGTTCTTCAGAGCTCAGGGTCCATACACCTTTCAAAACATATTATAACAATTTCAGATATTGGACTGCTACCCAGCCATTGCAAAGAATAGAGCAGAAATTGATGTACTGATGAAGAAGAATTGCCAAGACATGTTAGTTAGTGGAAAGAGAAGGGTATAGAACACTGTCCATGGTGTGCTACCAATGGGTCAGCATAGCCATTTGCTTCTCCAAGGGGGAAGACCTCTGGAAGAATATACAAACAACTGGTATAAAGAGAGGAAGATGCTGGGATACCAGGAGTAGGGGAAACATTCTATGCACATCTTTACTTTTTGGATTTTGTACCATGTGAACATATTTTATAAGAAAAAAGTAAAACCAAAAATAAAAGCAAGGCTTGGAAAATGGAGATAACTAGATGACCCCCTGAGACTGTCCCTCAAACTCTCTGGAGCCCCAGTCTCCTGATTTGTAAATGGGAGATAAAATAATTTTTATAACAATAGCTTGTATTAATATATATATTTATATATAACATTGATGAGCCTCACATGAGCATTAAATGCAACAATACCCACAAAGGGCTTACACAGTACAGGACAAATCATTTATGCATAGTAAGCACTATCACTATTACAGTTCCTTTGTGGAAGGGTCAGGGAGTACATGCTCTATTTGTCTCAAGGAACAGGCCCTTGATTAAGGTTCTGGCATCCCCTTTGGCCCCAGCTGGATGAGGAACCTCTGGCTGGAAGTGCTTTATCCAGTATTTTTTTTTTTTTTTTTTTTTGAGATAGAGGGAGAGAGAGTGTGTGAGAGAGAAAGAGAGAATTCGTTTTATTTATTTTTCCATCTGGCCTTTGTTTCTCTAATACCTAGTTGTGTATGTGGTGCTGGGTTCATCGCACTTGCCAGGCAAGGGTTCCAACTGCTGAGCCATTGCTCGCTCTAGCCCGCAAGAGGACATTTGTAAGGTGCTCAGATAATGAAAACTGTAGGCTGGGGAAGCATTGTTCATCCCTGGACAGCACAGGCCCAGTGACTTCTGGTTGCCTTGTAGTCTATGACTCCTCTTGACCTTCAGAGACACCAGGACTCACTACTGGATCAGAAAAGCTTTCAAGATCACAGTGCAAGCCTCTTGTTGGATGAACATGCTAAGAAAAGTCCAAGAGGAGCCCAAACTTGCATAACAAGTTAGTACCCACTGGTGTCAGGTTTGTAGCCTGGATCTGAGTCGTAGCTCAGGTTTTTCTTCTGCATTTCCTAGGGAGGCTGTCAGATTAAAACTCCCTCTTCAATCAATACTGCTTTATTGGAGTCTTGTTCGTTCATTCTGCAGGCAGAACAGAGCATCTACTGTGGATCAGGCTGGTGCAGGAGGTGGGGTTAGGCAGATGTGAGATGAACTAGACCTTGCCCTTTCTCTGAGGGATAAGCTGTGGGGAGAGGGAAGTGGATAAGGAGGGGCATTTTCCCACCTGAGATAGAAAAGCAAAGTACTGGGAATTTAGAGGAGGATGAGTTCACAGGGGGAGAGGAGAACCAGACAGTGCTGTATGGTCATAGATTGCCATTCACCCATTCATTCTAGAAACATTCTCTGGAGGAAGGAAGCATATATGTGTATATTGACTGTTTCATTTGCCAGTATAATGTTTCAAGTTTTTGTGTTCATTGTCTGATTTAAGATAATAAAGAAACAACTTAGCATAATGGAAGGATTATAAACTTGCTTATCAGACAAACCTGGGTTTAAATCCTTTTGCCACCATCTTTTTAACTCTGGAACAAATCTAGTTGACTTCTCGGAGCTTTACCTGCCAAATAGGGTTAATAATCGAAGATTCATCATGAGAATTGAAAGAGGATGTTTATAAAAACATTCCACATATGGCTTGGAATTGAGGCTTTAAATAAAAATTCTGGCTCCTTTCCCTTTCTGTATCCTAGAGAATTATTTACTTATTTATTTTTTTTTTATTGAGAACTTTTTCTAAAGAAATAAATTATTCCCTATAATAGCGTCTAGAATTGGACTGAATTTTCTGAAAGAGGGAGCACTAGTTTGGTATAATACTCTAGAAAGTTTGCCTACCTAACCTCTCAGGATCCTGTCACTAGCTGGGCTTCATTCATAGGCTGCACCAAAGAACTCTCTGCTCTGGGATGTGTGACAGTCCATCTTTGGATCTTTGCTTCCATTTTCTGTGGAGCTGGGGGATGAAGGCTTGAGAGAAGCCATAGGAGGTCTTGCCAGATTGGCCTTGGGCCAGGAAGGCCTGTCCTACCCAGGGTTCCCATCTAAGGAATGATGAGGCTAAATTGCTTCCTTCGAAAAGACACATTGAGAAGGGGGAAGATGGCAGAGTAGAGAAAGGAGCATGGCCCAGTGGTCCCCCAGCACCAGACTCATACAACAGAAGACTGCCTCAGCGAGGTGAGTAGCAAAGGAAACTCGCTGAAACATAACACTGAACAGTAATTAAAAAAACTTTGTAGTCGGTAACTTGAGCATAAGCAACAATGCCTTAGAGATGCACCAGCTCCTGCCATCAGAGTGGGGTGAGGAGTGCAGACAAAAGAAACTGTGGGCGCTGGATAAAGAAACTAAAAAACGAAAAAAATCGACTGAAGGGTGGCAAGCCCTCAGTCATGCTGGCAGGTAGGATACCATTTCCAGGAGCTGAAAGCTGTCCCCATGCAGCTTGCACAGCTGTGAACAGAGATGGGAATTGGGGACTCGTGGAGAAACTTATCAACAGTCCACAAAAAACATTCCCAGAGGGTGCCTGACCCAGAGAAACTGAAGTGGGCACAAGGAACATTTTGCCTTAGCCATTCAGTCTCTGGATCCCAAGGGCCCCATGGTAGCCTGCACATCATAGGAGCCACTGTGAATTTGCTCACTGCAGCCATACAGTACATCTATATTCCAGGGGGGATACCCCATCACACAAGTCATCAGCACTTCTTGTCTATATCACCCAACGCTGGGAGATTGGAAGCTCAGAGACATTACACCCAGCAGGTAGCTAGTTGAGGTGGACAAGGACAGTGGCCAAAAATAGAGCCAAATATAATGACTCAAAATCCATCCCTGACAGCAGATTTGACCACCACAGCAGAGTCAAGCCCTTGACATCTCATTGACATCTTTTTTCCTTTGCTTTTTCCCTCCATATTCTTTTTACTTTTTAAGAATTTTAACAAAATTTTTTCAATTTTTTAAAATACCATTTTATTGTAGTGTATTATTCTTTATTTTTTTTCAATATGTATAATTGTGCATGTGTGTGTTTGGTTGTGTATGCGCTCACTGCATGGACAGGTATATGTTATATACACATGCATCTCTTTCTCATATATATGACAGTTTTATTATATGCATATATATAATAAAACTTTGCTTACACATTAATAGATCTCTCCTGCTTGTGTTGATTGTTTAGCCTAGATTAGACTTAGGTGGGGTACATTTACATGAAGGTTCAAGTTGTTTAGATCTTACATTTGCTGGTTTGTTCATACCTAGGTACTGGGCCCTCCTATCTCCCCTTCTTCACTCTCTTCCCCTAGCTAAGCCTAAATCCCCTATCTCCTCCTTTCTTCTTTATTTCTTTTGCATTACTTTCAGTTTACTTGTTATTACTTCTCTGCAGCTGACACCTGTTCTCTATCCCCAGCCTTTCTCAGATTACTTTTTCAAACAGTTCAAACTTTCTCTTACTTTCCCACCTTATTTTCTCTTACTTAAGAAACTGTAATCCCACTAAATAATGGAAATTATATAAACCAAGTAATTCCTACCCCATTCAACTTGTGATTTTTTTCCTGTTTTGGCATTTTTTATTATTAAGAGATTTATAGTTATACATAGTAGTTGGGTTTATACATGTACGGAAATTGATTTCAGTTCATGACCCCTACATTTCCCTCCTTGTTGTCATTATTTTTTTTTTTTTTAAAGAGAGAGGAACAGTGAGAGAGAGAGAGAGAGAGAGAATTTTATTTAGTTTTTCATGTGGCTTTCATTGCTCTGAGACTTTGCTGTGTGCATGTTGCTGGGGTTTAAACTTGTGTACTCGTGCATGCTGGGCAAGCACTGTAACTACTGAACCACCACTCTAGCACCCTTGTTCTCATTATTAATATAGAGGACAATATAGTAGACACGTGTTCTCAAATATCTGATCTAATTCATGTTTTTTGAATTGTTGTCACTGCTATTGTTGTTTTTGGTACTGAGGATTGAACCTAGGGGTGTTTAACCACTAAGCCACATCCCAGCCCTTTTTATTTTGAGAAGGGGCCTTGCTAATTTGCTTGGGGCCTCCCTAAGTTGCTGAGGCTGGCTTTGAATTTGTGATCATCCTACCTCAGCCTCCCAAGTCACCGGTGTTACAGATGTGCACACTACCACGCATGGCTGTTGGTGCTGTTGTTAAATGCTGTCCCTATTATTTCTTTATAGGTGGCAATTAGTGTTATAAATGTTAAAGTAGACACCAGACATGTATGTTAAGGCTGTATATCTGTTGTTGACATTAATGCCACACCTGGATCTCCACTGCCTTTAAGAGGGGCTAGAAAGAGATTGAGACACTTCAAGATCACAGAGTAGAGATCTACAGCTGAGAGATATTCACATCTCAACAAAGAAACAGTGAATATCACCTCAGACACAATCTAACTCCACCTGAACCCTGACATTACTCCAACTCAAAGAATTGAGAAGACAGAAGGCCAAACCAACAACAAGGACCCAAGATGGATCCCAAGAAACGGATCTCAAGTCCCATCCCTTGACATATATCAAAGCAGACAGAAGTTCCAGAACAAAAAAGATAATCACACACAGAAGGACACATGTGAAAAAGAGGAAAAGGAATCCACCTCAATTGATGTGCAAGTCCAAGTCTTCTGAAAACTTGAGGAAAATGGCAAACATATCTCCCCGCAATGTCAAAATCCCCCAACAAAGGATCTCACTGATATTGCTGTGGATGAAACCCCAGAAAAAGATCATAAGAAACTGATTATTAAAATGTCCAATGAACTAAAAGAAGATCTAAGGTTAGAATTAATAGAAAATGCAGGAGATAATAGACTATTTCAATAAAGAAATAGAAAGAGTAAAAAGAGACCAATCAGAACTCCTAGCAATGAAAGACACAATCATCCAAATTAAAAATTCACTTGAAAATATCATTAAAAGACTAAATTGTTTAGAATATAGAACTTTAGCCTTTGAAGACAGAACTTCAGGCCTTGATGACAGGGTATTTGATCTTGAGTACACAGTATGCACCTGAGTACACAGTATGCACCAAAGAGAAAAATTATAGAACATGATCAGAATACACAAGAACTCTGGGACAACATTAAAAGGCCAAACATGAGAATCATTGGGACAGAAGAAAACACAGAGACAAAAGCTAAAGGCATTGTTATGGTTTGAATGTGAGGTGTCCTCCAAAAGCTCACGTGTGACAATTCAGGAAGGCTGAGGTGAAATGATCGGGTGAGAAAAGCCTTAACCCAGTTAGTGATTTAATCCCCTGAAAAGGATTAATTGCAACTGTAGGCTGGTAGGGTGTGGCTGGAGGAGGACGGTCATTTGGGATGTGCTTTTGGGATTTATATTCTGTATCTGGCATAGATTTTTGCTCTCTCTGCTCTGCTCTTCTTCCCAATATGATACCTTAAGCTCCCTGCTCCCTGGAGTCATGATGTACACAGCCTCACACTTCCTCCCTAAATTTGTTGTTGTAAGGTCCTTGGGTCACAGTAGCGAAAAAGCTGACTAAAACAGGCATTAAGAACATTTCAATGAGATAATTACTGGAAACTTTTCCCATTTCAGAAATGAGATAAACATACACATACCAGGAGGATTACAGAACCCCAAATAGACCTATTCAAATGAGAGTCTCTTCAAGACATATCATAATCAAAATGCCTAAGATAGAAATTAATAAAAGAATATTAAAAGTTGCAAGAGAGAAACATCAGGTCACATCTAGAGGCAAACCAATAAGGCTCACTTCTGATTTATCAATTCAGACCTTAAAATCAAGGAGGGCCTAGAATGAGATATTTTAAGCTTTAAAAGAAAACAACTGTCATCCAAAGCTACTATAACCAGCAAAACTCAGTTTCAAATTTGAGGGGGAAATAAAAACTTTCCATGACAAGAATAAACTAAAAGAATTCATGGCCACCAAACCAACACTACAAATAATACTCAAAGATAAACTACACACAGGAACTAAAAACAAATCCGAAAGCTCCCAAATAGAGGCTGATCAATAGAAGAGTAATCCAGTAAATAAGAAGCAAGACAATAAAAAATAGACCAAAAATCACAATGGCAGGAAACCACAAATATATATCCATACTATTGCTGTATGTTAATGGTCTCAACTCCCCAATTAAAAGACATAGATTAGCAGAATGAATCAAAAAACAAGATCCAACTATAGGCTGTTTACAAGACATCTCATAAGCAAACAGCTTTTACAGGCTCAAGGATAAAAGGATGGAGAAAAATATTCCATGCATATGGACCCTGAAAACAAGACTTCAAAGCATTAGCTAGAGCAATCAGGTAAGAGAAGGAAATCAAAGGGATACAGATTGGAAAAGAAAAGTCAAACTATCTCTGTTTGCCAATGACATGATTCCATATGTAGAAGACTCTCCTCCAAAACAAACAAACAAACAAAAGAAAACAACAACTACAAAAAACTCTACCACAAGACTTCTAGAGTTTACAAATGAGTTCAGCAAAGCAGCAGGATACAAGATCAACATTCATAAAGCAATAACTTTCTTATATTCCAACACTGATTCAGCCAAGGAAGAAATCAGGGAAATCACCCCATTCTCAATAACCTGAAAAACAACAAGAACAAGAATAAGAACAGCAGCAGCAGCAGCAGCAGCAGCAGGAGTAGAAGCAGAAGCAGCAGCATCTTGGGAATTAATCTACCCAAGGAGGTAAAAGAGCTCTTCCACAATGAAAGTTACAGAATACTGAAGAAAGAAATTGAAGAGGACCTTAGAAAATGGAAATATATCCCATGTTCTCAGACAGCCAGAATTAATAGTCAAAATGGCCATGTTATCAAAAGCAATTTCCAGATTCAATGAAAACCCCATCAAAATACCTATGACATTCTTCACAGAATTAGGAAAAACAATTCTTAAAATCATTTAGAAGAATAAGAGACCCAGAATAACCAAAGCACTATTACCAAGAAAAGCAAAGCAGGAGACATCATAATACCTGATCTGAAATTATACGACAGCGTAGCAGTAACAAAAACAGCTTCTATTGGCATCAAATAGACCTGAAGATAAATGGAACAGAATAGAAGACACAAACCCACATACCTACAGTCATGTGATACTCGACAAAGGCTCCAAAAATATATTTTGGAGGAAAGAGAGCCTTTTTAACAAACGGTGCTGGGAAAATTAGATAGCTATATGTAGAAAAATGAAACCAGATCATTATCTCTCACCCTGCAAATTCAAATAAAAATGTATCAATGACTTGGGAATTAGACCAGAAATCTTGCAACTGCTAGAAGAAAACATATGGTCAACACTCCATCGTATTGGTGCTAGCACTGACTTCCTTAACAAGACCTACAAAGTGCAAGAAATAAAACCAAGAATCGATAAGTGGGATTCATTCAAACTAAAAAACTTCTGCAGAGCAAAGGAAATAATTAAAAGGATGAAGAGAAAGCCTACAGAGTGGGAGAAAATCTTGGCCAGATACTCCTCTGATAGAGGATTAATATCCAGAATATATAAAGAACTCAAAAACTTTTTTTTTTAAAGTGCTGCATCTCAGACTCATTCACTCCATGCAGCAGTCGTACTTATATAAGGGTATGGTGACATTCCGTGTTCCCATCTAGCACATCTTTCTTAAATTTACAGGCAGACTGGCGATTTTGTACACAACCGAGCTGGCTAGTAGTGACTGTGAGCAGGTGCAGGACTTGAACCTTTTAAAGATTTACTTCTTTTATCAGTACTCCTGATTTTATAGATGATGAAGATCATCAACCCCATTCCTACTCAAATATTCTGGTAAATTTTGGTATAATAGGGCTTCAGGGGGACCCAGTAGTTCTCAAGAATAGTTTGGACATCTCTGCAGGACGATGGCTCAGACTGCACCACATCGAGAAGCTGACTGGTGAGAACTCAAAAACTTAATACCAAACAAAACAAAATTAAACAACAAAAAACAGAATCAATAAATGGGGAAAAGAACTAAACCGAAACTTCTCAAAGGAAGAAATGCAAATGGTCAGCAAATGCATGAAAAAAATGTTCAACATCTCTAGCAATCAGGGAAAAGCAAATCAAAACTACAGCATAATTTCATCTTATTCTGGTCATAATGACAATGATTATGAATACAAACAATAACAAATGCTGGTGGGACTGTAGACTAGGGCATCCACTCTGGAAAGCAGTATGGAGATTCCTCAAAAAACTGGGGATAGAAGCACCATATGGCCCAGCTAGCTCCCTGCCTTGGTATTTTCTCAAATGATCTAAAATCAGCATAGATGTTTACAGCAGTTCACAGTAGCTAAATTATGGAATCAACCCTTGTGCCCATCAGTAGAAGAATGGATTAAGAAGCTGTGGCATACAATGGAGTGTGACTCTGCCATAAAGAAAAGTGAATTTATGGCATTTTCTGGTAAATAGATGGCAATGGGGAATATCATGCTAAGTGAAAAAATCCAAATTCGGAAACTCAAAGGTCAAATGCTTTCTCTCATAGTGGAAGCTAGAGTAAAATAAAAGAAAGGGGGAGGGAAGGATAGGATGTCATAGAGATAAAGGAAAGATCAGTAGTGTAGAGGAAGCAGATTGAGAGGCAGAATGGAGGGATGGGAAAAGAAAATCAATGAGGAATAAATTCTTAAAAATCAGGTCATATGCATATATAAATACACTATAGGGAATTTCACCTTTATGTATAAGTAAAAAGAACCAATTAAATATAAATGAATAGATAAGCTACTATGTATAACTATAAAGCTCTAATACACACATACACACACACTCTCTCTCTCATACACACACACACACACACACACACACACTGAAGTCCTAATCCCCCATAGTTCATAATGCTGATTATAAAAGGTTTACTATACTTATTATAGATAAGCAATATTAACGGAAAACCAAACACTTATGGAGCTATTTTTCATGGATAGTACTATTTTGAATGCTTTATTTTAATAAATTAACTGGTTGTGATTGGTAATATTATAATCATCATTTATAGGTGAGAGAAGGGTGAGGTTTAGGGAACTTAACTGTGGTGGTTAATTTTAATGTCAGCCTGACGGGGCCACGATGCACAGTTAGGGTCACGTATTGTTCTGGATGTTTTTCTGATGGTATTTTTAGATGAGTCTGGCATTTTAATTGGTGGACTTTGAATAAAGTAGATGCCATTCATAATATGAATGAGCCTCATCCAATCAGTTGAAGGCCTAACTAGAAAAAGACTGACTTCTTGGGAGGAGGGAGTTCTGCCAGCACAGGGCCTTTGGATGTGAACTGTACCGTTGACTTTTCTCTTGATCTTCTGCTTACCAGCCCTCCCTGTGGATTTTGGACTTGAAGGCTTCCATAGTTATATGAGCTAAGTCCTTAAAATATATCTCTTTCTACGTATGTACACATTCTATTGGTTCTGTTTCTCTGGAAAATCTGGCAAATGCATTCTCCAAGGTCAAACAGCTAGTCCATGGTGGCAGTGGGATTTTAACCAGCAGCAGTCTCTCTCTCTTTCTGTCACTTTGTCTCTCTCTCTCACACACAGAATGTGATCTTATTTGGAACTAGTGTCATCGCAGATGTAATTAGTTAAGATGAGGTCATACTGGAGCAGGGAGGGTCTTTATTGTGACATGACTGGTGTCCTTTATAAAAAGATGACATGAAATCAGAGCCATATAGAGAGAAGAGCATGTGACAATAGATGCCCAGATTGGGGGATTGCAGCTGCAAGCCAAGGAGTGCCAAGATCGACGGCCTCTTCCAGCAGCTTGGAAGAGGCAAAGAAGTGTTCTTTCCTGTAGATTTCAAAGGGAATGTGGTGCCGTAGACACTTGATTACAGACTTCCATCCTCTACATTTGTGAGACAATGCATTTCTCTTGTTAAGGCCCTGGTATATGGTATTTTGTTGCAGCACTCCCAGAAGTGAGTAGATATTGATTGCATCTCCACCTTAGGAGTGAAGAAATAGGTCCCTAAACATCTCGTTTGTATAGCACCAAGAATTAAGCACAGGAAAGCTTATCAAAGGAACAGGTGAGTAGCAATGGCATAAATTGCACAAGATTACGTGATGAATTGGAGGCAGAGTTTGCTTTAGAAATTTTCTCTGGATTTTTGTCCAGCTATTAGCTTCGCTAGGACAATATTAGTGACCACCTGTCTTCCTGGTTAGTAAGGGTTTAGGCTTTGGAGTCTCCAAGCTTGAGTTCTTTCGTTTGTAGCTTTTTTTGTCTAATCCAATAAAGAAACCTTCAGTAAGTGTCAACTGTTATTGTTATTATTTTATTACCACATTCTTATACATTAAGAGGTTTACATATAATATTTCATCTAATTCTCATGGTAGTCCTTGAGGTAAATGTTATTAATATAGTTTTTCAAATGGAACCTGAGGCTCAGAGAGCCTTAATATACTGCCCAAATCATGCAAATAGCAGTAACAGTGATGCTGGCCCATAAAGCAGCCATGTGGCCTGTGTGGTCCCTTAGGCCTCCTTGCCAGCTAACTGCTTTCAGGCTCAGGACCTTGCACCCTCTTCTTAACCACTCACTGTAAGCTGGTGTTCTTGCTAGAAATGTTGACTTTTCTTGATTTTTCTTCATTAGTTTTTGAAAAGATCTCCTTTACTAATTACACTTTTTGACATTGTAAGATTGTGGTTCTCTTACAAATATATCATAAATGTGTGTCAGAGATTTTCTTTTAACTTATTAATTGATGAGGGAACTAAGAGATTAATGAGAATTTGACTTATAGGGATTTGTATTCTCTTTTACCCAAAATTCATTTCCATTTCTATGAGCAGCAATGATTTGAACTGTTGTGGACAGGAAAATTCGTGTTCTTATTATTTTTCTTCAAGTTCTCACTGAGTTGTGAAAAAGCTCAGCCAAAGACCAATAAAATTGTATAAAATCTCATAATCTGTGGAACATTAGACAGTGTTTAGAAGCTAAAGAATACTCATCTCCTTTGCTCATTTACAGTTCTTGATCAAAGTTCCTGGCTTTTTAAAAAGGTCCTAGCTTTTAAAAATATGCACAATGCAAAAGGATTTTTTATTCATGAGATATATAGGTTGTCTATAAATCACTGAGAAAGACACCTAACCCCACAGAAAAATGGGCAAAGTTTGTCAAGCATACAGTTCACAAATACACAATAAAATGAAGATATTTGACTTCATTACCAAAGAAATATAAATTAAAATTATAAAGAGATACCGTTTCACACACACCAGATAAAATTAGTAAATATTTACAAGCCTGATAAGAATGAGTATTAACAAGAATCTGGTGCTACAGGAATTCTATACATTACTGATAGAGTTTATACCAGTACAATGACTTTGGAGAGAAATTAGGCAAATAAAGACAATGGCATGAGTATCTGTGTCCTCCTACATTCTTTTGTTGAAATCTAATCTCCAAGGTGATATTTGGAGGTGGGACCTTTGAGAGGTAATTAGGTCATGAGGATGGAGCCCTCACGAGTGGGATTAGTGACCTTATGAGAAGAGATAAGAAAGTTAGCTTTCTTTCTTTCTACTTTATGGTGTGAGGATACGAGAAGTGGGCTGATAACAGCCTAGAAGAGGGCCCTCACCAGAGCCCAACTGCGATGGCACCCTGACCTTAGACTTCATTTCTCTGTGAGAAATAAATGTTGTCTAAACCTCACAGTCTTTGGTACTTTGATATAGCAGCCCAAACAGAGACAACTAATAAAGTTAAGATGTGTATATCCTATGACAAGAGACTCTACTCTTATGTACAGTTCCCAGAGAACCTCTTGCACATGTGTGTACAGACATATGTACAAAAATGTACATGACAGCCTTTTTCATAAGAGCAAACGTTGAAAATGGCCTAAAGGTTCATTCCCAGGAGAGTGGCCAAAATAAATTGTAGGGTATTTCTGTATTTATGCAATACTACACAGCATTAGAACAGTGAGTTCTATACAGCATTAAAATGCATGAAGTTTAATTGCACGTATCAATATGGATAAATCTCAAAAACAATGTTAAGTGAAAGAAGCAAGTTATAGAAGAGAAAGAGCAATTTGTTAAAGTTTTAAAACACACACAAATAATATTAGTTTCATAAGTACATACATGATAGAAATGTGAAAATAAGAAGAAGCATTATACATTTAAACTTGAGGACAGTACTTTCTTCTGGGATGCAAGGGAGGAAATGAGATTAGGAAGATGGCATCAACTCTCTGTGTAATATTTTAATTTTTTTTAAAGGGGGGAGCAAGTGAGAGAGAGAGAAAAAGAAGAGAATCAAGTTTATTTTTATTTTTCCATTTGGCCTTCATTTCTCCAATATTTAGTTGTATATGTGGTGCTGGAGTTTGAACCCAGGTCCTGTGCTTGCCAGGCAAGTGCTCCAATCACTGAGCACTACTCTAGTCACAATATTTTAATTTTCAATATAGGCGAGGGATGTGTGTTTGTTATACTGTTATTGATACATTTATATGCCTGACATACTACTACTGTTACTTATAATATACCAATATATCATTTCTGTATAGGGTTTTAAAAAAATCTGCAGTGCTGGGCATCAAACCCAGAGAGAGTCTCATGCATTGCTAGGCAAGTACTTTACCACTGAGCTCCACCCTGCTTCTATGGTCTACAAACAGAGGAAAAAAAGGATTTAGCTTCCCCAGTTAGAAAAAGTTATTTGTGAGGGCTGGAGCGGTGGCTTAGCGGTTATGGTGCTTGACTGGCAAGCGTGAGGATGCGAGTTCAAACCCCAGCACCACATACACAACGAAGTGTCTGAGGAATGAAGGTCACATGAAAACTAAATAAAGATTGCTTCTGTCTTTCTCTATTTCTGTCCCCTCTTTCTTTAAAAAAAAAAAAAAGAAAAAAGAAAAAAGAAAAAGTTATTTGTCTAAAGAGCCTCTGAGACACCTGGTCAAAGAATCAAATGCAAAAAGTTAGTCCTTTTTAAAAGTCAATCAGTGTATGCAGTAATAGTTGAAATTTGGACCTTAATTTGGGTGCAGAGAAAGCCTCCTAAAGGTTTTAACTGAAGAGTGATCTCATTCTTCTTGGCTTGCAAAGACCTTTGGGACTTGGCTTCTCTTCTCTTCCCCATCCTCATCTGTCTGTCCAGCCTCAGGATTTTTCTCCAAGTAACTTCAAACTTTTGGAAGTTTCCAGTTACCCCATGCTGTGTCACCCTTTAGTGTGCAATTGCTCACAGTCTCCTATGCTCAGGACATCTTTCCTCCCATGTTGGATGTCCCATACTCTTCTTTCCAGAGCCCACCAAGACAATGTGATCTATTAGGAAGTTTCCTTATTCCCCTGAGGTTGAGTTAGTCTTTCCTCTGAACTCCCAGAGTTCCCCTGGATATTGATGTCCAAATTTTATTTCATTTTTGTCTTTCCAGTCACCAGCATAGTGCCAGAGTTAGCATAAGAGCTCATGAAATGGAAGTGCTGTTAGAGCAAGAAAGTGTTAACTGTGTTTGCCCAAGTCCTTTATCAGCATTGCTAGTGTCTAATAACAAAGAAACATCTCAGGGTAAATTAGCTCCTGTTATCCATTATAAGACTTGGGTAAGACTTGGAAAAAAGAACTTCGAAAAAAAAAACAGTATAATAGAGTAGAAGGGTGGGCCTGAAGCTCTGAAGAATCATAGGGATGAGTCCAGACTTGAGATTTCAGTGATGGGTCCCCAGAACTACTTAGTGAGATAGTCTGCATGGACAAGAGCCCAGGACTCTTCATTTTTGGCCAGCATTTGTTCTTTTGTTCCATCTCCTGTAGCTTGAGGAAACAGCTGCTCTATATCATCTTATTAAAGTCTCTTCCAATGCTTGAAACAGGAAATGACTCTCCAGTTCTGAAGTAGTGAGGCCGGTCAGCTTAACAGGTGGCTTGGAAGCACCAACAATAAGAGGCACTGGAGAATGGACAGGCCTCAGGGAAGCAATATTAAACTTGAGCAAGGTCCGAGAAAGGTCTTTGTGATTGAATCAGGTTAAAGCAAATTTGGTTACAAGGGGCTGGTGACTCTTCTAAAGATACTCACACATCTGGATATTGGATTGAATCCCAATAGAAATTTGTCTTTGAGGATCATCTAGGGACAGACTTTTGTGCAAAAAAAAGAATGGAGTGATGGATTATCACGTAGAAGATGCTGACCAGGTGTTCATCATTAGAAGACAGAATGAAGCCCAGACCATAAACAAGACAAGCCTTTCATGACATTAGGAGAAACATGGATGCTTTTGCTTAATTGTCTTTGGGTTTCAGGGCCAAGCCAGGGTCTGGAATATGGTAAGTTTTCACTAAAGTTTGCTGACGGAATGAATGAGCTCCGGTGAAATTGCATGACTGGAAAAAGGCTCACCAGTCGCCTTTCATGTATCTGGTTTGGAAGGGAGTTGGTGGTGAAATATAAAACAAGACTCTTGTGAGAGCTTTTGACCTGAGGCTGACCAGAGACATGCTGGATCCAGATCACCAGCCATATTCAAACCAAGGAAAGGTCCAGAAGGGCTTTGATTGGTTCAGAATGAAGGCTTTCAGGTTGGGATGGTGGCTCTCCAGCAGTGCCTGACCTGACCTCCCTCCTTCCCATGGAAATACTCCCAGCATGCAATGGGAGGGGGAGTTGCAACAGTCTGGAAGAAGTGACATTTCATAAACAATTGGAAGGTCTCTGGGAAGGATTTCTCTTGCCACAGCATTGATGGGACGGGATTGACAAATAAGTGCTGTTGACCTCTAAAATGGAGCCATAGGGGCAAGGGCTGTAGCTCAGTGGTAGATCATTTACTTACTATGTGCAGGGCCCTGGGTTCAAGCCCCAGCATTGCAAAAAGAAAAGAAGATGAAAGAAAGAAAGAAAGAAAGAAAGAAAGAAAGAATAAAATAAAAAAGAGCCAGGCCACAGTGTGTAACTGCAGCATCCACTCATGTATTGGAACGCTCCTCCTCCCATTGCTTGGCAACAACCTTTGGAAATAGATGGGCTCACTTCAAACTGCTGTTTTTCCATCTATGTGTGCTAAAGGCACAGGAGGAAAGGATTTAGAAGCAGCATTCTGGGGGAAAATGCTTGATTGGGTTTCAACATTTGAAATTTTATGATTTTTCTTCATTTATTATTTTCAATGTGTTCCTGCATATGCTGATATTAAGGTTTCTATCTAACTGCAGATAAAGGGGAGCTATTATCTGAGTCTAATACTGGTAACTGATGTTTTTATAGTGCTCTAGAAGTAAAAACAAAAACAAAAACAAAAACAAAAAGCAGCTTCCACAGGCTGTGTCAATCCCACATCCCATCCTTGCCTGCAACATTTGCACTATCAACAAACCCACACTTCCTGAAAGCTGTACCCCAAGTGTCCTCAGCAGCAAAGGAGAGATGTGGGCCCCTTTCATGTTGTGAAATTTATGGCATATTAAAAATTGAAGAACTGTCACCAAAACAGAGTGACAAAAGCATTATTTGCTTTAAATGACTCCATGTAACAAATTAGCATCTTTAACACCTAAACCACATTTCGTTAATTTGTTTCTCAGTATGCAAAAAGTATAATATTTGGAACGTTTTGACTGATATGAAATATTAGTTGTTTGTGTGTATATGTTTGCAAAATGGTGTCATTTGAAAGTTGGAATCAAGCAGTATTATATCAATTAAAACAAAATTAAATGAACAGAACGAGTGATGCCTGGCAATCATCTATGGTGCTATTTAAAGATAATTAGTGGGTTTACAGAAATATTAATAGTGATGTGGGCTGGTAACGTGACACAAATTTAAGAAAAATGATAAACAGTTTCTGCAACCTGCCAGGGTATGTATGTGGTTATGTGTCAGGCACAGAGCAGAAAGCTCTCTGGGTTAGGACTGGCTAGCTTTAAGGCTTTCTGTCTGTGTACTCACCTCTTTGGCCCTGTGTTTTTCATCAGTGAAATGCAAGGCTGAGTGTTGAGCACCCACAGCCCTAATCTCTTTGCTCTCCAGGGGTTATTATCCTAATTTGGCTGGCTGAGCTTGGGACTTGATACATCTTCATTTGCAAATGTGATAGATTGCACGGGTCACCTCTGGTGATCGACTTCAAAGGGCTCACTTTATAGAAATATGCAATTGAGTTGAAATATGCTAGTTTTAGGCTCCTGCTGTGGCTGCCACTGCTCTATGACATTCTTGCATTGCTGCATGCCCAGGTGGGAGCCTGCTGTTGAGCCCCAAGAACGGCTCAACCTCCAGGACAGTGATAGACCTATGACTAGGGAGCCTTCTGGGGGCTCCTCTTACCAGCTCCAAACGCAGCACATAATCTCACACCCAGCTGCCTTGAAACCACTAGAAAATAGTTTCTCTGGCACTGGATGGAGAGATTGTGGTATTTTTTCTCTTGAGAATCATGAGGTAGCCTCAGGGGTTTTGCTAAAGAGGTGCCCACAAAGGTTTTGAAACTACAGAGAGGAAGGGGTTGACTTCTGAGGGTTTTGCTGTAAATCAGAACACAGTGGACACAAACAGGCAAATGCCACCTTTGAAAAGTAGACCAACTCTAAGACCAGAAAGCCATCAACATATCTAAAGGACGGTAGACCATTTGGAAAAAGACCAGCAAGTCAGAGGACAGAAATGGAAATGTGTCACTGAGACTGTACTCATTCAAATGTGGTTCAGCGTAGAGGCATCTGGGATCTATAAGCCCCAAAGGCCAGTGTGCTGCCACCCCTGGGAAGAACAGTTCCTGTTTGTTGAGCATTTAGTCCATGCTAGGAACAGTGAAGTGCCTTTTGCAAAACATCCCACTTAGTATTCCAGACAACTCCTGGAGGTTGGTCCACCACTGTCGTTTCACAGATACGGAAACTGAGCTGAGGATCAGAAAAGATATGCAGCTACTCAAGGCCCATGACTGGAACCTGACCAAGACTCAGGCTGTGTGCACTGCAAGATGGTCATGGCCACACACACTCTTCCCAGGCAATCTATGCAGAAGGTAGACGCTGACAACTTCTGGTGGAGAGCATGAAGCCCTGATCCCCAGAATGGGGGTATTTGGAGGTGGGGCCCTTGGGAGGTGCTTAGGTTTAGATGAGGTCACGAGGGAGGAGTCCCCATGATGGAATTAGTGCTCATATAAGAAGAGACACCAGAACCTCCCTGCTCCATCACCTCTCTTCATCTCTCAGTTCTGCCATGTCCTTTCTGGGCACCTGCCCTCCTGCTGATGTGCATGTAACTTGGTTCTCTTCTGGAACCAGGCAATGCAGGAGCTGCATGGAATTGCTCTTTGATTAGAGTAAGCAAATCCCACTCTGGACTCTGGGTTTTTGTGGAAACTGTGCTGTCCAAATTGTAGAGAAGGAGGCTACATGAGTTGCAAAGGGAAAAGGTGAGGGGAGTAAGATTTATTGCATGCCACGGTGAGCTGAGCCCTATGGTAAACACATTACCCGTAGTGTGTCATTTGATTCTTAGGACCCCAGTAGCATACTCCTATTTGTAGACAAAAGGTTCAGAGAAGTTTGAAGACTTTCAGTCCAGGAGAGAAAGTGGTGGCTACTGGATCTGAACCAGGATTTGTTTCACCCAGTTTTCTCAGGCAGTGTGACTCTATAGGAGAGCTTAGTTGACGTTCTTATTTGGTAAACAATGTGTTGTTTAGATGCAAGCAAGTCTCTCACTCTCTCTGAGCCTCTGTTTCTGGATCTATAAATCTGTCTCCTTATAAATTGTACCCATTCACCTGTATTCTTCCTTTTGGTTCTTAATGGAAATTTAATTTTCAAGAACCACAGAAATCCTCCAAAAGCATGAAAATAGTACACTTTCCCTGATAATTCTCACTTTCAGGCTAAACTTTTTTGCTTTTTTTCAACTGCCCTTCTTTCTTTGCAGTCAATCATGTGGTTATCCCAAAACTAATGCAGTTGTAGACCTCATAAGAAGAAACACAGTATTTGAAGTTAAAGGAGGAACCAGATGAACAGTGTATTAGAGAAAGATCTTCCGCTGAACTGGTCTTATTGGGGGAGGACCAAGATGACCACATGGTGTTCAGCAGAAGTAATATGAACAAATGAATGGCAGAATTGGCCAAGGCTCTTCTCTGCTCTTGGCTTCAGTTTACTCTTCATTTTTGTTTTTTAGAAGAGAGAGAGAGAGGGGAAGAATGGAAGAGAGAGAGAGAGAGAGAGAGAGAGAATCAATTTAATTCACTCTTTCATCTGGCCTTTGTTTCTCCAGCACTTAGCTGTGTACATGGTGCTGGAGTTTGAACATCGGTCCTCTTGCATGCCAGGCAAGTGTGATACTACTGAGCTACTGCTCCAACCCCTACTCTTTTTAAAAGTGAAACAGTTGCTTTTGTCACCATATGTCCTCTCAAAGTGCACTTCTTCTCTGACATCCCAACCTTTCCTGCAAGAGCTCCCTGGAATTTCTTGTTCCCAGGTGCTATGCCATACCTGAGCATGGCAAGCTGTACTCTGTGGCCTCTGTTTGCTTGAAGGCTGTCCCTGAGCCAGCTTGCTACCTGTGACTGTTACCCAGGGCATCAGGCTGAGCTTTCAGAGCCCCAGGCTGCTCTCGTTCTTGCCACATCAGCCCTATCTCTTGGTTGGATAATGACCTTGCCTTTCTGATTTCCCAAAACAATAAGTCTTCCCAAAGGTGTGATTTAATGGTATGCTTTTATAATTTGCTGGGACTCGTGTTAATGAAGCCTCATGTAACTTCAAGGTGAGCCTCTGAATGCTCATCTCCAAATGAAGTGCATTTGCAAACAGCACAGGCAGAAGGAAAGCTGTGCTTTAGCCCTGTCCAGAAAGAGAGTTCTTTGTTTTATGCCCTGCCCTTTCCTTCATCCTGTGCAAAAGTATTTTCTGATCAGTTTTTCACCCCTTGCAACCATTCCCCAGTTGCAGCAGGGTGACATCTGGGTCCTGGCCTCCTCGTTCCCCTGTAGGGTACATATTTGATAAGTAAACACTTGCACTGTGTTTTCTGTTGTCCATGGGACTTCGGATAACTTGAGTTTGGAGGTCCACAAAGACTGGATAAATGCCCTGGATCTATATCCATGATTGGCTGAATTGCTTTGCTATCTCACAGCATGTGCTGTGTGTAATGGCCTGATGTGGGAATGGGAAGAGGGGTCTGAGTAGCCTCTGCCCTAGTAGCCTTTGCCCTGTATAGGGCAAAGTTCAGCTGGAGAGAGAGAGGCAGTTGTCCCCCTGGCTCAGCACCCAGTGACTTCACTGCTAGAAAATCAGCTTTAAGACCCTTGACAAGGAACAGGGCAGGAGAGAAATCCATATTTTAGTCATTGCTAAAACTGCCAGCAAAAACAGGGAATCGAGGGACGTGGACATTTTGTGAGTGCCTAACTCAGAATCTCATTTCAATTTCACAATGTCCTAGTGAAGCCACGTATGTCCCGATTTTGTTGAAGAAAAGGAAGGAGGCCTGAGCAGTGAAGCCCTTTGTGCAGACACACAGCAGGAAGATTCGATGGCATGGGTGAGTCCTGAGTCTGCCTGTCTCTGGTCATCTCCTGGGGGTGTACCTAGAACCAGAGGGCTGATGACAGTGCACCAGGCTGAAGAGGCCACGAAGCATGTCCCATGAGGCCAACACCAGGGCTAGCTGAAGCTGAAGCCCACTGCTCCAGTTCTTGGATTCTGAAAGGAGTCTGTAGACCAGAGCCAGTGGGTATTCTGAGACTCTCTTGGGTGGGAGGGTAGGGAGAGGAAAAGCAAGGCAGGCTGAGGGAACATTCGACCTGATTCTCAGCAAAGTCCGGGATGTTTGCTGGTTCTTCTTCACACCAACAGGGGGCAGCAGAGAGCAGTAAATACTGGGCCTTGGTTTCCCAGGGAAGCCCATTTTTGTCCCACTTCTTTGTTTAGTGGCTTGGGCAGTTCATTCACTTCTCAGGGCTCGAATTTCCTTATCCAATTGGGGATTGTAATCCCACCCTAAAAAAATCCCTCACAAGGTGTTTAAGATAATAATGAGATTGTGGATTTAAATCAATCCATATATCAAATATGGGCCTGCTTAAATTTTAAAGTCTTCCCAAATCTGTATCTATATGAAAAATTGCTTCAAATCTTTTCTAGAAGTAAGTGGGCCATGAAACAACAAATACAAATATAAGGTATGATTATTATAAATTTTTATTCTGAGAACACTTTTTTCCCCCTTATAATTATGAAAATGTTCTTGGAAACGTAAGTGAATCGTGGTGATATCCATTCACTTTACCTGTTGATTTTATCTATGTGCAAAAACACTTTGGGTGCAAAAATATCTCCTGTCCTCATGAGGTGTCCACTCGAGTTTGGGATGTAAGCTTTCATTGGTTGACTTCAAACATGTGCATGAGTGTATCATTACGTTGTTTAATTTTAACTATAATAGTGCTAATAAGAAGCACTGACTATACTAAGAGCATAAATGAGAACTACCGCAGACTTGGAGGGTCAGGTAAAGTGATATTCTAGCTGAAATCTGAAAGATGAGGTTGTGGTGAGGCACATGTAGTAGAAGAGAAGAGGCTGTTCCAGGCATTGGGAATAGCAGGGGCAAAGGCCCTGAGATAGGAGGGTAGGGAGGAAGGTCAGTGTGTCTGGGCTGCACATAACACTGAGTATTCAGGAATTTCCTGTGTAGGTGTGGAAAAATAATCACCCAAATATTGAATAGGCTGTATAAAAAGAATTTTATTTTTTAGTACTGACTGCAGATTGACATTGATATCTTCAGATTTAGAATCATAAAAATGTATTTAACAAAGCTTTCCACACTCATATGATGACACTATTTAGCATGGCGATCATAAGGTAAGGAGCAAACTTGTTTTCAAGAATGATTGTTTAAGGACGGTGCCCACAAAGCTGAGCTTTCCTCTTTAACTTTCCAGTTTGTCATGATGTCATCAGCGGTCCACAACTGTTTCTGACCTGATCCGAGTGTTATGGTGTGAATACTTGGTGTCCCCTAATAGCTCATGTATGAAACAATGCAAGAAAACTTAGAGGAGAAATGGCTGCGTTAGGACAGCTTTAATGCATACGGTGAATTAATCCTCTGATAGGGATTAACTGGGTGGTAACTGAAGGTGGGTAGGGTGTGGCTGGAAGAGTGGGTCATTGGGGACGTCTTTGAGGTGTATGTTCTGTATCTGGTGAGTGGAGTCTCCCTCTGCTTCCTGGAGCCATGCCTTGACCCACTTCCCTCTGCCACACTCTCCCACTATGATGTTCAGCCTCACTTCCAGCCCTGAGGATTGGAGCCGGCCTTGTACGGACCAAGACCTCCACTAAATAAACTTTTCCTCCTAAAATTATTCTTGTCAGGTCTTTTAGTCACAGCAATGAGGAAGCTGACTAGCACACCTAGAGTGCCTTTTGGAATTTGTTTTGACTGTCCTCTCCTGTTCGCCCTCTGCCCTGCACTGTTTGTCTCCTGTCTATTTCCCCTGGGTCCTGTACCTCCCATTCCCAGGACTTTGTTCTGACCGTTCTTTGTAGCTCACTTCTTGGTCTTTCTCCCACCCTGCAATACAGTCCCAGTCATCTTCCAGACCCTTCTCCGAAACCTGGCATGGTGCTCCTGATAGGTAACAGACAGATGTGAGCAGTGGGACATGAGGTGAAGGGAGTAATTCTATAAACTGGGCCCACAGTGCTGGCTGTCACTTGCTATCTTTTAAAAAAGCAATTCACCCATAGTCCTGCCTGGTTAAGTCAATATGATATTTTACATTCCTCAGCAAACAATCTTTTATCTTCAGGAGAAACGCAAGCCTGAAATGCCGAAAAGAACACAAGTCAACCTGAAGTGGATGGGGTGGGGCAGAGGAATTTTGTGACCCTTACACAGAGTAAGTTCCAGAAGGCAGGGAGATAAGGATAATTCCCTCAATCATGAAATCTGTAAGAACCCATCTGCATGGGCCCACGGTGACCTAGAGTTGCCCTGGACCTTTACCATGCAGAGGGGCGACTTGAAAGTTTGATGTCATCTGCTGCGAGTCAAAAGTCAACATGCTGACCTGGGAAGGACTCTCTGGACACTTTTTTGGGACCTCAATAAAACTGGAGAGCGGTAGGGAACCTTGCTGCTCTTCTCCTCTTTGAGTGGATTCATCTCTCCCTTGCAAGCGCCCCCCTCCTTTCCCTTTCCCTTTTCCTTCAATAAACTTGTGCCTGCCACTCTGAGTGACTTGTCTGACATCTTTTTGGCATGATCATAAGAATCAGTGGGAGGGGACCTCTGCGGCTGCCTCTGCTCTGCAGTAGATTCTTGGCCTGTAACACTCCTAGCGCGTTCCCCCTCACCATCTTAGAGCCAGTACGTGCTCTGCCTCATGTCAGAGCCATTTCTGTTCTGCCTGCCTCTCACTTCAACTGAGTTCTTTCAGGACCTGAACTGCATTTATCCAAATCTTTGCATTTGCTTTCAAGACTCCGTAGAATATGTATCACACTGCAACACGCGTCACATTTAATAGGCGTTCAATCCCAACTGAATTCAATAGAAGATGTGGAACACTTACTCTAAAATTCTGCAATTAATAAAGGAATTTCTGCAGAGGGATGTCTCTCCACTTATTCACGAAATTGCTTAATTTTATTTGTGATGGAAAATGTCTGCCACAACTTAGATGTCTAGAATACAGGATTGTTTACGTAAATTAAACTAAATAGGTAGTGAAATACTATGCAACTATTCATGCTCACAGTGTATTGACAGGTGAAGAAGAAAGTTATCAGAGTGTATGGTTGCTATAGCTCTTTTAGTAGGCAACATAGTATTGAGGGAGTTTGGTGGTGGGAGAATGTAGGTGACTCCTCTCCTTTTTTCCTCCTTCAGGTAATGTGGGGCATCCAAGGGGTGTCTGGAGAAATCAGCTGGTAACAGGGCAAAGAGTGGGAGGTTCCAAAGGAGGCTATTAAGTCCCTGTGCCATGCTCATCAAGGGGAAGGGAACTTAGATTCCATCCAGGGTGGTTCTCCAACCGCTGAAGGATCCCTTCAGCCCAGGGACGAGAGGGCTGTGCATTTAAACCTTCACACATCCATTAGAAGAGCAGAGATTGGGCCAGCATTTCTCCTATGAGGATGTCCATGTGGGTCAGGGAAGTGGCACTGGTTGACAGAGGTGACAAAGGCAGTTGGGGGTGGTCCAGGGCATGGAGGCAGTGGATGGCCTCCTGAACTGGGAGGCCATGTGGGTGGGGCAACATGGGGCAGCAGCTGAGAGGAGAAACAGGGCAGAGAAGAGGGTAGGTTTCAGTTGAGCAGCGACAGAGAGAGACACAGGCTGGAAAAACAGACATCAAGGTGTTAATAATGACTGAATGACTGTGTCTGGGTGAGAGGATGAGTAGTTTTTATTTTCTTTTTTTTTTTTTTTTTTTTTGGTTTCTCTGTATTTTCTGATTTTCCTGAAACAACAACAACAACAACATGTGCTGCTTTTATAAACCCAATAAAAGTTGTTTTTAAAAAGTCAAATTACAGCACACATGTTGCCTGGGGACATGCTCAGGACAATAGCCATTTTAAACCAAGTGGTCACCAAAGTACAAAGTGTTCCAGCGAGTTGCCCATGATTCCCTCCTGTCCCTCTGCGCGACCAGGAGGTGCGCTCCGACTGTCTGGGTGTCTACCTGTGCCTGTCTGAGGCTCCCACAGGGCAGCTCATCGGTGGCTGCCTGGAGAGACTGACTTGGTGCCCTGTCCCTCCGGCATCCCCTACTAGCTCTCTTCATCCTGGGGTGGTCCTGTTTATTTCCTGAACCTTGCCTAACTGGGACAGAAAGGGCAAATGTAGGTGGGGGGACTGGTGTAAGTCATGTGACCATGGTCCCAATTTTTGATGTGTGGTGGTGAGGCCTGGGAAGCTTAGCTCAAGAAGTCACTTCTGTGACCATCACCCTTATCACATCTCTATCAGCCTTGATAGTTCATATTTCTTCCTCCTTTTCCTGTTGGAGGTCAAGCCTTACTTGGAATCCCAGTTTGCCTGAAAAGGATTGTGACATCCTGCCAATCTCTTTCAGTCCTGCCCCTTTTGGAGTGCCTGCCTGGTATTCTCTGACTACTGGGGACAATTCTAGGACAAATAGCCACATCATCTGGGAGTTGGTGCAGCCAGGTGTCAGACTCAGGTGTCTTTTGCACCTGGTTTCTTATACTACGCTGGAACCACTGTATTGGACCCATCTGTACTGACATCTGTGGGTGTCTCACTCAGTCCCGCCAGGCATGATCCAGTGGAAAGGACAGCCCTCACCTTGTCCTAGAAAGCCTTATGTAGTCTGTTCCCTGCTTGTGCTCCAAGCTCATCCTACCACGCTCCCTCTTGTTTCCTAGACTCAAGCAATGTTGTCCTTCTTTTTTTTTCTTCTTGAAGATGCTAAACTGAATTTTATTCCAGGTCCTTTGCATTTGTTTACTGCTCCCTCTGCTAGAATTCTTATTCTCTGGGTCTATGCTGGTGGTTCTTTCTGCTGTTAGGCCTCAGTTCAAAGTCAAGTCCACGCAGAGGCCTTCCTTGACTGCCTGAAGGAGCCCCTGGACTCTTGAGTAGGAGTTCTCAATCATTATCTGCATCGATGATAAATATTTTAGATTTTGCGGGACATATATTGTCTCTGGGACATATTTTTTTTTTTTTTGTTTTCTTTATGACTCTTTGTTTTGTGAAAAGAGAAAGGGGGAGAGAGAGAGAGAGAAAGAGAAAGATAAAATAATTTTTCAAATTTATTTTTTCGCCTGGCCTTTTTATCTCTAACACTTAGTTGTGTATGTGGTGCTGGGGTTCGAACCCGGGACCTTGTGCATGTCCGGCAAGCACTTCAGCCGCTGGCTCAAGCTCCTCTTTAGGACACTTTAAACATGTGAAAACCATTTTCAGAATGCAGTTCCAAGCAAAGACAGCTGCGGGCAGGATGTGGACACCTGGCTCTGATTGACCCACCCTGCTTTACCTGCTTCACAGTTGGTCACTCTCTGGAATTATCATTGATTAACTTGAGATTGTAGGCGTCTCCCATGATGGTGGGAAATGATTCTGCCTTTATCTCTGGTATCTGGCACAGTGCCTGCCACTTAGTAGGCTTTCAATGCATTTTTGTTGGATGAAGAAATGAAGGAGTGAGCAAATGAAGGATAGGTTTTTGGAAGCCAATGAGTTTGGGTCTGAATGCATACATGCCATTTAATAAGTGTGTACATTGGGGTCAGTCCTTTATGTTCTGATGCTCAGTGCTATTGTGGTAAACTGATAGCAAAGGCTTCCTTGAGGACCGTGGGTTGATGCCCACCAGAAGGCCCTCACGAACCCAACTCCATTTTTTGTAACTCCCTTGGCACACTTTCCTCAGCAGGGACAGCAACTCCCACTCACCCTGTCACCTTGTCCACAGTCAGCTAGCCCCTGCTCTGAGCCCACCCTCTCTGAGGCCCTAGCATGCTTTGCGGCAGAGCCTCTCCAAGTATGACGAGCTCCCAGCACAGCCAACAGAGTGTTTATAGCAGAGGCTGCTGCACGGGGCTGGGACCAAGGCCATCCGTGTGATTGATGGAAGCTGAGAGGACAGAGGTGTCCCCGTGGGTGTGCAAATCCTCTGGGAGTTAGAGTGTGGTCTCCGCCCCCCCTTGTCCTTGCCCAGGCCTGGCTCTGGTTCCGATTGAAACATCATCCCCTTTGCGAATCTTTCTGTCTCATGAATTCCAAGGAAAAGGAATGAAATCCCTGAAGTGTGTGTACTGCTCAGCTGTGGCCACATAGGGGTCTTGGAGGATCCTGAAATTCTGGAATGTCGGAGATGAGGAGAGCTGAGAAGCCCTTGTGAATGGTGCTCCCTCCTCCCCGAGGTCTGGGAGTTGGTTCCTTCTTCCCTACCTGGTCCCAACCAGCCTCATGTGCTTTCTCAGGGTCCTGGCCTCTTTGTGGCTCTGATGTCCTCTTTAGTGCATTCTCTTCTGGCTGCCAGCATTGTCTTTCTAAATCTGACCAGGTCAGTCCCCACTGAAGGCCGCTTGTTGAACTCTTCTGCCTCAGATGCAGTTCGGACACCTACGTGTGATGCTGGCCACAGCCTGGGGCCCATCCACCTTCCACACTCACAGCCAGCCACTGTCCCTTCCCCTTTTTTTTGAGTCCCCCATAATCTGGGCTTCAGGCCGCTGGATCCCATGCCACCTGTCCTGCAAGAGGCTTTCTGCTGACCGTCCTTCCCGTCTCATGACAGTGCAACACTCACCGGGCTCTAGAGTGGCTCCCCTGTCCTGTGGCTCTAACTCATGTCACGAATAGCTTTCAGTAGCCAGGCCTGGAGCTACCCTAGGTGCATTCAGGATTAGCTTGCTTGCTCACAACCACCCTACAAGGTTTGAGATTATTATGTTATAGATAAAGGAAATGAGACTCTATGATGGTGGTCACTTGCCCAAAATCACACAGCAAAGGAGTGTTGGAGTTGGGACTTAGACTTGAACTCAGAGTCTGACTCCAGAGCCTGTGTCCAACATGCACTGAGGTCATGAAGGTGTTCCAGGCAGGGCTCCTGAGAGTAAGAAATCCCAGGCTGTGAAAGCCAGCAGCAAGAAGTGGCCCAGCCTCAGAGCTAACACAGTGCCTGGGCTTGGCATCTGCACAGTCACACAATGAACACAGGAAAAAATGTGACTTATGTCCTGACTGCCATCTCTCCAGCAGTGACACAGGTTCTAGAGGGGCAGTGGCTCCAGGTCATGTGGCATGCTCATTGTAGGGCTCAGGTGCCCTTTTCCCTTGTCTGAGAAAAATCTGTTCTGGGGCCACATGTGGGGTCTGCTGGCCCAAACCTAGCAGTGGAGCACAAACTGGCGGTTCCCCAAATTTGTGCGTGCTCATTCCTTCTGTTCTCCATGAGTCACACTTGTGACACACGAGTCACAGTCCTCACAGAGTGATTCAGTGTTTGCTGATTGACTTAGTCTCTGGGGACCTCTGTGTAAGTAAGTACACCCCTCTTCCAGACTCAAAAAAATATTTTATGTGTCACAGACTCCATGTACATAACCTTTATAATGAATCACATTGACTCTCCAAAGTGCAAAGCTTACTGTGCCTCTTTTGAACCTTTCTTATTCTGGATGCTGCTTACCTTTTTGCTGTACCCACAAATATCCTTGACTACTCGCTATGGGGAAGTGGTGGGAAAGTTGTGAGGGACAGAGACCCCGCAGCCCCACACTCTGCATCGTGTCCCAGCATTGTCTGCTGACTTGCCTGGCCTGGGATTCATTGTTCCAAAACCAGAGCTACTCCCAGGATGACTCGCTGCCTCTCTGATCCTCTGCAGGCACCCACGCATGGTGGAAGGGTACACAGAGGGCATCAAGCCAGGGACATCTATCGGGGGAAGAAAGAGGGGCAACTTGTGGTGCTGGGATTTGTAAGGTTCATTGACAATTTATTCCCTTCACCCTTCTTTGCTCCTATCACATTTTGAACTCTATTCAGTGAGGGTGGCATCATCTTCAGGGGTCCTACAAGTAAGTGGCAGTACTTGTGACCCACAGGCTGCTTCCATAAATCCAAATTCCATTTATGAGAGTCCTAGCTGCATTTCAGTGGTTCCTCGGGTGTCCCTGTTGGAGGACACTCTCTTTCTGGTCAGTTCAGGGTGCCAGGAAGCCTTCGGGTTCCATCTGTCCCACTAGCACCAACTATGGCCCTGTTGACAGGGCAGCCTGGAGGGGAGGCTTGGGCCTCAGCTTGGCTGCAGATCTCTCAGCGAATATAACCTTCACCGGACAGATGTTTTCTGCTGGTGGAAAAAGAAACAAGAAGTGCGCTGGGAACCCCTGCTTCCACAGCTGGAGACTCGCCAGCATTATATCAACAGCTCTCCTAGTCCAGTCAGTAACTGCAGCCCTTTCAGGCCCATGGAAAAGTGTGTGTGCATGTGTGTGCGTGTGAGACAGGATGGAACGACCAAACCCTGGCTGACCTCAGGTCCAAGTCGAAATAGGCTGCCTCCCCCAGGAAGCTCTCCGAGAGCTGTCGGCTGGAGGGAAGGTGCCCTTTGAATGCTTATGGCTTTCTACCCAGTATGACCAGAGGCCTGGCCAAGTGTGAGACAAGCACAGACTGGAGAAATCAAATGGAGTTAGGATCGCTGCATCATCATTTAGAGTTGTGTGACTGCTCTGAGGCCCACTTTCCTTTCTTTCAAGGTGGAATAACAATAACCCTGTCTGGGTGGTCCTGAGGAGCTGATGACCTAGCATAGGTGCACCTGGGGGAAAGAGAGCTGTCACTCAGGGCTGGCTTCCCTCCCTCTGTGCTGCTCCAGCTCCAGGAGGGCAGAGTCCAGACCCTGCCTGGCTGTGTTCAGGTCTTCCTCAGGGAAGAGAAGTAGATACAGAAGCCACTGGGAGAATGGTGTGTGCCTGATGCATACGAGGAATCCAGAAGGCGCATTATGAAAAATCTACCTTAGATTCAATAGATGTGGCTCATTAAGCTTATCAACTGGTTACTGTGTCCACTTTTTATTTATATAGTAAGTAAGTTACTGTTCAAGTGATTTGACTGTATTGATAGATACAAAAGACCCTGAAGGATAGCTCTAGCAATGACTCTAGATCACTTGGCCACCATGTTGAGATGGATTTAGCACTCAATAGCCCATCGAGGCCTCCTGGCTTTCTGATCTCTGCAGGGCAACTCTTCCCAGGGCTGGTGATGGGTAGCAGAGTCCCAGTCCTCCCTGTGGCCTTGGGATCCACACCTCCTGGGCTCCCACGTAGGGGTCCCATGACTGGCGCATGGGAGAGGTGCCATGTTCAGTTTCTTTTTTCAAAATCCAGTGTCAGAAGGGGTAAGAATCTGTTGGGCTTGGCGGCCCACACTCAACCAGCTCGCCAAACATGAAAGAGCACAGGCAGCCGTCTTCATTTCTAATTTGTTTCTGGCAGACTAATCCAAAATCTGGATTTCAGGGGCTTCCTGGAAGCAGAAATGCTACCTGCTCTGTGGCCTGCGCCTGAAGGTGAATTTTCATGAAATACAGTCCAGATATTTGATGTCAACTGGACTGAATAATGAAACACTTCTCGCAGGCAATTTATGAGTCTGAAAAGCAGTCAGCTGCCTTTAAAGCAGATCCCAGAGTGGTAGCTGGTTTCTCTTAAGGTCAAGACAGACAGAAACCCAACTGAGGCTCCATGAAGGCAGCTTGGTCTTTGTCATTCATGACTGCGTGGGACAGCCTTTCAAAGATACCTGGCTCAGCCTTGCTACAATTTTTCAGTTGTACCCTTCTTTTAAGGTCCAGTCTAAAAGCTCCCTCCTTTGAGAAGATGGTGAGGGATTTCATTCCAAGCAGTTGGTACCGTTAGCCACACCCTCTCCTGTGCTGATAGGAAAAGACCACTGCGCTTGAACTCACTGGTGTGGTGAGTCCTAATGCACACACTTAGCAGCTGCATGACCTTGGGAAGTCACAAGCTTCTATACTAGTGAGGGACACAGGAGACAAAATCAGTGAGTGGTTTGTATAGGTGGCGATGGATGGAATAGAGAAAGGCAAAGTCCCGGTGTGGGATACAGGGCCTGCACTGGGGAGCGTGATTTTATAGTGATCAGCCAGGGCCTCAGCTGGAGGGTGACATTTCAGCAAAACTGTGAAGAAAGGAGGTGCCAGCAAGCAGGAAAGCTTTGCAGAGGTTGGGGGAGGCCCTGTGTGGGAGTGACCTGAGGTGCTGGGGGCTGACTATCATCTGTGAGGCTGGAGCAGGTGAGCAGAGGTAGGAGGGCAGAAATGCAAGGGAGGCTCAGGACCAGGTGGTGCCTGGTTGGCCAGTGCTCCAAGAGGAGGAGCTAGTGAAGTTGTTTTTTTTTTTCTTTTTTTTTTTTTTAAATCTCTAAGTTAACCAGGTTTTCATTTCAGAAAAATCTTCCTGTCTTTATCTTGCTCAGTAAGCTTTCTTGTCTGCTCAGGAAGCTCTGGCTGTGAACCCTGCCTTCCTCTCCTGCCCACCCTTCTGTCCCCTCCTCTCTTCTTTCTCAGTGCAGTTTTGCCTTGGAGCATTTTGAGCAGGGAAGTGAGGAGATTGCTTCTCACATTTTAAAAGGGTCACTTTACTATGTCATTCCACTCTCCCAACCAAGGGAGGAGTTGGTTTTTATTAGCCCTGAGTGAGTAATTCTTTTCTTTCTACAGAGAAAAGGATTTTTAAAAATGTCAGAATGAAGCTGGCATTTCCCTCAGATCAGAGGCCCCAGTGCCCTCACAGCCCTCTGTCCTTTGGGCCACATGGGACACATCATTAATGACTGTGTGTGACAGCCTTTCAGAGGTACCTGGCTCAGCCTCACTCCAAATTTTCCGGTTGTACCCTTCTTTTAAGACTCAGTCTAAAAGCTCCCTTCTCTGAGAAGATTTTGCTTAAACCTCCAGTACCCTGAGCTTCCACATTATTTAATCAGAACATCAATAATGAATTTGCTTCTAGGATACAGAAAGCCCTGTGTTTTAGTGAAAAATGCCTTAGACATGGAAATAAGAGATGGAGTCTTTTTAATTTCTATCATTATCATCATCAATATTATGATGCTTTTAAAAAATTTAAACCCAGATATTATCTTTAGTCTCCAACATCCTACAATATAAGTTTGAACCACTATTTCATGGTCTATGAACATCTAATCTCCTCCTTAATGTTTTGCAAATTCTCTAGGGGGCTGAGATTTTCATGGTTATGTCTGCTTTAGGTTTCTGTGTTAGGTAGCATGAGCTCTTTCTATTCTGCAATATCTAGAAGCAGAGACAGTATTCAAGTTGTGAAGTGTTGTCAAGTCATGTCATCTTTCTTGATATCCTTGAAAGAAACCCCCTTGCCCAAAGGCTTCATTAAAACAGAAGATTTTGCTAAAGACCTGATTGTCACACAGCACAAATGGCAAACACATTAATGTCAATATAGCCTCTTCACTTGTCTTGTGTTTATTCTATGCATAGTGTCTTAGTCAGCTAAGGCTAGCATAACCAAAAAGAAAGAAAGAAATAAAGAAAGGAAGAAAGAAAAACACAAAAACATGACTGGGTGGCTTAAAGCAACAAAAATTTATTTCCACACATCCTGGACGCTGACAGTCAAAGATCAAGAGACCATCAAGGTTGGTTTCTGGTGTATTCTTGTTCTTGTAGTCAGCTGCCTTCTTGCTGCGTCCTCTACTCCGAGGGAGATCTTGAATGTCTTTTTCTCTTCTTATAATGATGCTAATCCTCTCGGGGTAGGGTCACACCTTTATGACCTCGTTTAACCTATATAACTTCCTGAAGGCTGTATTTCCAAAAACAGTCACATTGGGGGTTGGGACTTCAAATATGAATTTTGGAAGAACATAATTCAGTAGTCCACAATACATATTGCATCTTTTCCCATTCTTTTACTTTCAAAGTATTATTGTTTAAAATGTAAAATGTATCCCTTGTAGACAGAAAATTGTAGAATTTTGCTCCCCCCACCCCTGTGGTGGTGGGGATTGAACCCAGAGCCTTACACAGGCGAAGCTCTACCACATTCCCAGTCCTTGGCTCTTGTTTTGTTTTGTTTTTAATCCAATTTGTCTTTCTCATCTCTCCTTCCTCTCTTGGTTTTTCAGCTGCAGTGTTTCAATTTCTCTACATTTAATATGATTCTCAATATGGTTGAACTTCAGTTACCACCTTGCTCTTTGTTTTCATTTATTTCTGTGTTTGTTCCTCTGATGACTCTTTCCTTTCCTAATTATACGTATTTCTGAAGTTCCATTTTACCTCCTCTATTGGCTTTTCATCTACACTTTTGCTTATTATGTTTTAGTGGTTGCTCGAGGGCTAACAATATGCATCTTTAACATAACAACAGAAATTTGGTTAGATTTCATCTTATACTACTTCTCACGGCCTACCTGACCCTGCTTGTGTCTTTGTCATACTTGACACTTTATATTTTTTACTTCACATAACAGTATGATTGTGTTTATCCATATCTTCTGCTTTATGGTTTCATTTTTTTTCATTCCTACATAAGTTATAGACCCTATGTTGCAATATTCTTATTTTTGCCTAAAATGGCTTGCTAGCTGCCTTTTAAAGAAATTATGAGAAGAAAATATTTTATGTTTAACTCTTAAAAATTTTTTTTGGGCTGTTTCCCCACCCCCACCCCCACATGTAGACTTGAGTATTCAGTCATCAGCATCTTCAACCTAAAGAATGTTGTATAGCATTTCTTGTAGCCTGTCATTGACATTAAATTCTCTTAGACTGAACTTATTAAAAATGTCTTCATTGCATACTATTTTTGAATAATATTATGGATAAGTTTTGAATTTCAAGTTCAATAGTTTTTTTTTTTTTCCATTCAGCACTTAAAAATGTTCTGTTGTGGGCTGGAGTGGTGGTTCAGTGATTGGAGGGCTTGTCTGGCATGCACAAGCACCTGGGTTCAAACCCCAGCACCACATACACAACTAAGTATCTGAGAAACAAAGGCCATATGAAAAAATAAATAAAAATGAATTCTTTCTCTCACTCCCTCTCTCTCTCTTAAAAAAAAAAGTTCCATTGTCTTCTTGACTCCATTGTTTTGATGAGATGTCAGCAATATTTTATTGTACAGATGCTTATCCATACAAATGTTCCCCAGTTTATGATGGCTTTACTTGTACTTTTTAACTTCATAATGTTGCAAAATAGATACACATTCAGTAGAAATTGTAAGCTATGGTGTTTGATAGGTTAGGTGTATTAAATGCATTTTTGACCTACAGTATTTTCAATTTATGATGGATTTATTGGGATGTGACCACATAGAAAGTCAAGGTACATCTGCATATTATGCATTTTGCTTTCAAGATTTTCTCTTGTTTTCATAGTTTGATCCTGACATGTCTATATGGGGTTTTCTTTGTGCTTATTCTATGTGGTGCTCACTGAGTAGTTTTAATCTATAAATTCTTGTGTTTTCCAAAATATGGAAATGTTTCAGCCATTAATCTTTCAAATATCTTTCTTCCCTGCTTTCATTCTCTTGTCTTTTGGAAATTCATTTTCCATGTAGACTGATCATTCAATGTTGTTCTGAAGATCCTTGAGGTTTTGTTCATTTTACTTCAATCTTAATTTCTTTTCCTTTCTTCAGATTGGCTGATTTTTATTGATTTATTCTCAAGTTCATTATACTGCTGCTTTCCCAATATGCTGTTAAGTCCAGCTCAGTCCATTCAACTTTTAAATCTTTAGTTATTATAATTTTAGCTCTAGTTCTTTTATTGATAGTTTCAATATCTTTGCTGAGATTGATTTATTCACTTATTAAGAGAATCTTCCTTTAATTGTTTGAAAAAATATGCAACCATTACTTTAAAGTAATTGTCAGCTAAATCCAACATCTGGGACCCCTTGGGATTGGTCTCTTCACTATGAGTCACATTTTTTTATATTCTTGGCATACTTAGTAATTTTTGATTATGTACTGGATTTTTGTTAATACAGAGAACTTGTGTTCTGTTATCTTCCACTAAAAACGTTAAATTTTATTCCAGTAATCAGCAGGAGATATGATTACTGGCTTATTACCTTGAATTTTTGTAGGCTTGTTTTTATGCTTTGGTAGGCAGGATCTCTGACAAGACCAATGCCTTTCTGCCCCTCTAATTTAATGGGATTAATTACAAATTGTTTCTTTTGTAAATATTTTGAAATCTTTGTTCAGGTGGATCTAAAGCAGTGCTACACAAAATGTAGCCACATGTAGCTATCTAGATTTAAATTTATAGGGGCTAGAGTGGTAGCTCAGAAGTTGGAGTGCTTGCCTGACATGCATGAGGACTTGGGTTTGAACCCCAGCACCACACTTACAATTAATTGTTGGAGAAACAAAGAGCAGATGAAAAAATAAATAAAATTGATTCTCTATTTCTCTCTCTCTTTAAAAATAAAATAAATAAAAAATTTAAATTTATAATCACACAAAATGAAGAAAATTAAAATACACTTTATTAGTTGCACTAGCCGCCTTTCAAGTGCTCACATGTGGCTGTGGCTATCATTTTAGGTGGTACAACAGCATTAACATCATTACAGAAAGTTATATTGGATGATGCTTATCAAGAGTATGTATCAGGGTGTGGTCTGCACTTGTTGTCACCATTTGGGGGTCTCAGCTGGAAGACTGAGAATATGTGAATAAGATTTCTCCACTGTGTCCTCTAACACTGCTTGCCTTTGAGTGTTTCTGTTCTCCATCTGCTGTAGGTGTTCTGTGGTAAGCTTGTGTGGCTTACTTTGAGCATTTATAACTCAATTTTCTGCCAAAGACAGCCTAAGGCATAGGTTTCTGGGGACTGCTGTGTGCAGTTCACTCCTCTCTGCTGCCCTGTTCCACAAATTCAAGCCACTCAGCTGCTTTTGTCTCCTTCGCAAAATAGAACTCCACTCTGCTGAAACTCTAAGGCTTTGCTCTACAACGAAGGAAATCATTCCCAGATAGAGAAGTGGGCAATGTGGGCTCATCTTGTGATCAGTCTTGTGCTGCCTGTTGTCCAATGCCAGGGAACTCTTTGCCGTTTATATTTTGTCCAATTTTACATTTGTTTTAATGGTTCAGGGCTAGTTTCTACCAGTGATTCAATCACACCCTGAAGCAGAACCCCATTAATTAGCAAATTGAATAAAATAACAAATCAAGTATTTCTGATTTTTAGAAGCCCTCTTTGCACGGTCAGGGAGAAGCTCAGTGGAGAGAGCTTGCTTAACCTGAGAGAGGTCCTGGGTTTAATCTTCAGCATCGCCCCTCCCCACAAAAACCCCAAACCAAAACAGATAAGCAAAAACTAAAAATAAAAAACAAACACAAACAAGCAACAACAACAACAACAAAAAACAAGCAAAACAAACTGCTTAGCTATTGAGTTTTTTCTAATTGGAAATTCATCCAGATCAATGACCAGCATCATATTCTTTTACTGACTCTTCTTTCCTTCTTCTTACTCTTGCTTATATTTTGTCCTGCTGAGAATCTTTGGGAACTCCCAAATCTTTTACTTTAATTATACAGAGGATCCTGCTTTCCATAGCTCCTTCCCGTCTTCAGATCTGTACAACCAAAGTCATGGAAATTCTTACCAGAACAAAAACGTTCCTTTCCCATGTAACAGGATCTGTCCCTTTGGAAGACAGTTGTAGTTACAGAAAATAAAACATTCTTTTTCTGTTCTAATTTTTATTGTCATTATTCCATTACAAGTTAACTCATGCTTCACACCCTGGCCTTCCTCAAATCTGCTCTCTACTCAATGATCAGAAGAAATTACAAAATCAACCATGTCCTTCTTCTTTAATGGTTCTCCATAGCATATATGGGAATATCCAATATTTTCAAATGACATAGAAGGCCTTCCTTGTCTGGTTTTTTTTGGGTGTTTCCAGCTTCATTTCTTATTATTCTGCTCCCTGCCTCCATAGTTATATCAAAATTGGAATGTTTGTGATTTTCAAATCACATCAATTTTTTTCTCTCTTTGAAGTCTTTTCTAAAAGTTTTCCCTCTACCTGGAATGTTCTCTCTCACCCTCCAACTTGCCCATGTTTAACTGGCTACTCCGATTCATTGTTCAAGACTCAGTTTAGGAATCTTTTCCTTTTAAAAGGATTCCCTGGCTCTGACTTTCCACGGCTGGAAAACTCATGGTTCTGCTGAGCTTCCCTCGGTGTAATCCCCATGTAGACCAGGAGGGAAGGTCTCTGTCCAGTTGGTCTCACCAGTGCTCAGCTTAGGGCCTGGCATATAGCATGTGTAAATTTATGCATTCGTTCATGCACCCAATAATTATTTATTGAGCACATAGTATAAGCAAGGCACTGTTCCAAAATCTGCTCTTTGGGAGTTAGTAGTGTGGTGAGAGAGGCTGAAAACAAATGAGTAGATGTATGATAGGATTTAGAAAGTAACAAGTCTATGGAGAGAAACGAAGCAAGTATAAGGACATCAGCAAGCTGTGGACAGAGTGACTCTCTGATGAGGTGACCTGAGTGACGTGAGGGAGGAAGCCATTCAGGTATCTGGCGAATCGCCGTTCCAGGAGAGAGAACAAAACACCTGAGATGGAGGCTTTCGAAGTATGCTTCAGGAGCCAGCATCCTGGAGTGGCTGCGGCAGAGGAAGTGCGGACGGGAGTGAGTCAGCTGGAGTTCCAGGTCACAGAACCTGCTAGGCCAAACTGAGATTCCCTTGATAAGTTTCTTGAGAAGCCACTGTGAGGTTTGAGCAGGAGAGTGACATGATCACGCTGACATTTAAAAAAAGATCCTGGGGCTGGAGCGGTGGCTCAGCAGTTTCGGCGCTTGCCTGGCAAGCACGAGGACCCGGGTTCAAACCCCAGCACCACGTACACAGCTGAGTGTTGGAGCAACCAAGGCCATGCGAAAAAACTAAATAAGGTTGTTTCTCTCTTTCTCTGTCTCTCTCACTGTCCCTCTCTCTTTAATTAAAAAAAAAAAAAAAGATCCTGCTGGCTGCTCTGCTGAGAACAGGACATGGAGAGGCACGGGTGGGAACTGGGGGATCAATTAGAAGGTAGTTGAGAGGGGATGGTGGCTTGGATCATGTTAATGTTGGAGTTAGGGAGCACTGCTTAATCTGTAGGTGTGGAATAATCATGCAAATACATTTGTTTTTTATCTAACTCCCTTGTGAGACTACAAGCTTTTGGAAGACAGGCATGTGTTTGATTTATCATTATATTTTGAGTGCCCTGTATTTAAGTTCTGCTGAATAATAGGAGTACAAGTTATTTTTTCTCCCTTCCTATAGATGAATCCCTAAGGAAGTAAATGGAGGAAAGGGTTGTATCCAACATCTTATTGTTACTCTCTTTGAATTGAGGTTCAGAAAGGTTCAATCTCTTGACTAAATTCTCAAAAACCACAAAATGATGAAGCTAGTCTTTAATCTGGGGCCTGTTTGACTCCCCAGCCCTGATCTTTTCCACGCCATCAGCCAGCTGGTATAACAGCCCTGGAAGGGGGTGACAAGGTTGGCTGCGTGGGCTCTGGGCTGATTTGGGGTGACCAACCCAGCACAAGCTGTCAGATGGGGCCTCCTTCAAGACAAAGCCAGGAGATGCTTCCTGGCAAACTTCTTCCCGGCTACATCTGGGAGCACCTGTGTGACTGGGAATGTTGGGCTTTCTCATTCACACAAGGGAGTTGTATTTTATTTTTTCTATTTTTAGCAAATAAAAAGAAAATGTAAAGGAAAAAAAAAAAAACCCAAGTCCCAGTTGCCAAGTCTGTTAACGACACAAGTAATGGTGTGCTAACACGGGCGATTATCAAGCTGGACAGCACCCAGCATTCTGCCAAAACAAACCTTTCTGCTCAGCCAACCCGAGAAGGCTTCATCCAGTATGGGACAGAGGGATGACGGTGGATTGCAGTCTCATGGTCTGGAAGTAATTAAGTGCCACTGCTTTTGGCATTGCTCACTTTTCCCTGTGGGCTCCGAGGGTAGGACTGGGTGCAGGTCTCCTACAAACTATGCACAAAACCTCAGGCAAGTGCCCCTGTTTCTGAATCTGCTTCTCCTTGAGTGGGTTGGATCAGCTGATCTCTAAGGTCCATTGGTTTTAACTGACTCTGGTCCTGGAAGGCCTTGGGAGAGCCAGTGAAATAACTGGGCTCTGGGAACTATCCTTGTGCAACAAGAAGCAGGTCCTGTCTTTCTTTACAGCAGAGCTTAAGTTGCATCACCTCTGCCTGAGGCCAAGGCCAAGCAGGCATCTGGGTGGCCTGTGCCCTACCAGCTTTCAGATTGTGGGCATTACCCAAGTCTCTGCTTTCTCACCTGCAAAGTGGTGAATGGGTGTCCTTTAAAGGTCTGCTATGAGGAATAAATAGAATGCAAGACATAAGGCCCTTAGCACAGTGCCTGGC
>PVKS010010398.1:0-60351 GCA_004027875.1 Aplodontia rufa | reverse complement strand
TGGACTTCCACTGGAGAGAAGTTCCTTTTGAGATCTTTAACCCATTTATCGATTGGATTATTTGCGAGTTTGGACTTTAGTTTCTTTAGTTCCCTGTATATTCTGGATATTAGCCCTCTGTCCAAGGTGTAGCAGGCAAAAATTTTCTCCAAGTTCTTTCTGAAGACCTTGAGTCAACTCCTTTCCCACGTTCCTGTACTCCTTTCTTATCAGAACATTTTAGATAATTATGAACTTTTCTCACCTCTGAGTTCAAGTCCCATAAGGTGCTGACTCACAAGTTTGGAGCTACAAATCAATATGTGTGGTTACCAGAATCGGCCCTGCACAAAACTAGAAAACACATCAGTTTGTCCTCCCAAGTTCACTGTGTGTCCCTTCCCCCACTCCTGCACTTTCTCTCCTGTTTCACTTCTCGTGGGCGCCTACTTACTTTCTTTTCTTTTTTTTTTTTTAAGAAGGTGGAAGGGAGAGAGAGAGAGAGAAACCATTTTAATTAGTTTTTCATTTGGTTTTCGTTTCTAACACTTCGTTGTGCTTGATGCTGGGACTTGAAACTGCGTCCTCATGAATGCCAGGCAAGCGCCATAACCTCTGAGCCACTGCTCTACTCCTACTTCTTCACTTTCATTTTCAAAACCTTTTCTTAAGAATCTGAATTAACTCTGGGGTTTTAATGATTGCTGAAAGTACAATCTTTCTTAAGTTTTTTTGTATTAGTTCGACACAGTCTTACATATTGGAGGGAATTGTTACATATTCTTTCACATATGGATGTTGACACAGTGAGACAGTAAGTTAAGGCCGATCCTAGACCAGGATCTACCCCCTTCATCCATTCCCTGAACTCATGTCTCTCTGTACTCCCACCACATTACGGTTTGAAATGAACATATACATGTATAATAATTGTTGACATTTCTGAGTTTCTCTGCCTGCCTGTGTACATACAGTTGGGCTTCTAATAGGAGGTTATTTTTATTTTAATAGGGATTAAAGATATGAATCACAGGCTGCAGATTTCTAGGCTTCAGAGAACGTGGAGAAAGTAAAATTTCCCAAGAAGCTTCTGGATTGCACAAGCGTCTTCCCAGGAACAGTATCCTTGACACCACTAGCTCAACACCTGCTTTGATATTCAATTATTCTTTTCTTCTTTCTCTTCAAGAAACATTTGATTCTTCACAAAAACAAAAACAAACAAACAAAAAAAAACTTTGGTGTCCCTCTTGGAGCACTTCATCATAATCATGGAGGAATATCGGGGCCAAGAGCGTGAAGAACCAGCTTTAAAGGTACCAAGTGCATCCACACTCCGGGAGCGGGTGCTGCCAACATTGTGGCACAATCAAAGCCTGTTAGCCACTTGGAACAGATTTGGGCCACTCACCATAATAAGTAACAGAACCACATCGGGCAAAGAACACTTATCTATTTCTTCAATAATAATTAACACCTACTAATGCGGGGGTTTTGAGATGAGGCCGGATTCTCTGCTCCCGCTGGTGAATGGAGTCTGGACTGACTACAGATTCCAGCAGCCAAAATAGCCCGCTTCTAGTGTTTGCAGCCACTCCCAGCTGAAACTGGGAATTTGGGCTGGCTGCAGGTGTCTGCAGCCGAAATAGTGTTAGCAGCTCTCCAGCTAAAAGCTGGGTATTGCAGCTCTTGGTGTGGTGGAAATTCATCCGGGAATTCGGCGCCAATCTTCTGGGTTCTTGTCTCATGAATTTGAAGAATAAAATCCACGGACAACCACGGAAGGAGGAGTAAAAGGAGTAGGATTCATTTAGGAAGAAGAGCAGAGACTCCGCAAAGCGGAGGGGAACCTAGAAGCAGGACACTGTCTAATGGAGGTTAGGCCAGGGGTTATATAGATTTGGGGTCTGAGCATAATTAACATTCACGCAAAGCAGGCATTGAGAAACGCATCTACATCATTGGTTGAACCCTATGCAAAGCAGGCATTGAAACTAAGCACCAAAGTCATTGGTTAAAATCTATGCAGAACAGGCATTGAAACTGGTCAAGAACACCTTTGGTTAAAATCTATGTGAAACAGAAGGTGGCAAATACTTCCTAGTTCCCACCTATGACCACCCCATCTCTTAGTTGGGACAAAGGTGAGCCTCATGGTCTTTTTGCACTTGAAGGCCTTGAGCACGCCCTGTCAATCACTCTCTACCAGTTGGCTCTTAGAGGGGGCCCTTTTTCCTGTCCTGACTACCTAGCCATTTTACTATCTCTCCTAAAACTGTCTCCTAAAACTAGCATAGGCCAGACATTGTTCTAGGTACTGGCGGTACCAAGTGGTACAACTGCCTCTCCACGTGGAACTTACATTCTAGTAGGGGGTGAAGGACAAAGAACGTAAAACTCCGTCTAGCGGTGACCAAATGCTATAGGCAGGGGGAAGGCAAGCAGCTGGAAGGGAGTGGGCGGTGGGCTGAGAAAGGGAAGCATGGAGCAGTGACTACTCTGTAAGGGGATGGTCAGGGAGGGGCTCCCTTTTCAAGTGCCATTCAAGCACATGCCCGTAATCCAAGCACCTTGGGAGGTTGAGTTAGGAGAATGGCAAGTTCCAGTGTGCCTCAGTAATTCAGCGAGACCCTCAGCAACTTGGCAGGACCCTGTCTCAAAAAAAAAAAAATAAAATAAAAAGGGCTGAGGATGTAGCTCATGGGTAGGGCACCCCTGGGTTCAAGCCCCAGTATAAATTAATAAATAAATAGACAACATCCAAGCAGGTGAGTGAAGGAATAAGACTCGTGGACATCTGTGGAAGATAATCAACGCAGGTAAAGCGAGTGCAGACACCTGAGCATTTTTGCCCTGTTTGAGAAACAGCATGAAAGACCGCACTTCCGGAGATGAATGAATTGAGAGTGGACAGGAGTCGTGGGGCAGATTATATGCAATAATCCTGGGCTTACTGATTTGGAACAGGAAGTCATTGGAGTGGGGTTGTTTTTTCTTTTTCCAGTGTTGGGCATGGAACTCAGGACATGCTGAGCTGTACCACTGAGCTGCATCTCCAGCCTATTCTGGAGGGTTTTGAGCAGAGAAGAGATATAATGTTGAGACAGTTTAGGAGAAATAGTAAAATGGGCCCCATTCAACCACACCAAAAGCTAGCCAAAATAGACAGGTATGCTCAGGGTCTTCAAATGTGAAAGACCATGAGGCTCACCTGTGGGAGCAGCTCCTTTGTCCCAGAGGTGGGAAAACTATGAAGTGGGGGTGGACACAGATGGGAACTAGGAAAGAGTTGCACCTGTTTTGCGGAGTTTAACCAATGGTTTTGGTGTTTAGTGTCAATCAATGCCTGTTTTACAGAGAGTTTAGCCAATGATGTTGGTGCTTTTCATGAATCATAAAAAAAGGCAGTGGTTGTAACTCAGTGGTAGAGCACCCTTGGGCCCAACCTACACTCCAAATAAAAGACAGTGATGTCAGAGGCCTCCTGTAGGAGCAGAGGAAGTTCTGACCAACCGGTTCAACCCCTCGAGAAGTTTGGCGACAAGGGTGGAAAGTAAGGGTACTGAGTTGGGCAGTGTTTACTCAGCTCTGGCTAGAAGAGGGCTGCACCTGGAGGAAGAGGCGTACTTGGTGTTTCTTTCAGTACCAGGGATTGAACCTATGGGTGCTCTACCACTGAGCTACATCTGCAGCCATTTTAACTGTTTGTCTTGGGACAGTGTCTAATTGCAGAGGCTGGCCCTAACCTTGGGACCCTCCTGCCTCAGCCTCCAGTTGTTGGGAACACAGGTGGGCAGAGTAGTGCCCTGCTTATCATTTTTTTCTCTTTTGGTGCTGATTCCTGAACCAAGGGCCTCTGTCCTGCAGAGCCTGCTTCTTTCGTCACACCAGCCAAAGGCAGGACTTTGTACCAGCTCAGGTTGGAAACCTCCCAAAGCCGCTTCTCTAGAAGGATCCCCGCAATCGCGATCCCAGAGCGCTTCGCGGAAACGCGCGGGTGCCGCCCACGTGACCGCGGCGCGCTCTCCCAGTGGACAGAGGCGCTGCTCACGTGACACGCGCTGGCCAATCAATGCCTGGCCTCTGCGAGCGCGGCTCCCTGGTTGCTAGGCGACGCCGCGGGCGCCGATCCTCCGCGGTTGGGGAGGCTGCGGTGCGAACTTCCTGCCAGCTCACGCGCCGAGGTGTCTCCCGAGCCTGCGAGTGGCTTTCGCGGCCGCCGGTTTCGCTGCGGCGGGCGTCCCGGCTGGCGGCCCCCTTCGAGGCTCGAACCCCGGCGTCCCGCATCCGCGGTCCGGAGGGCGCTGCAGTCTGGCGGCCCGGGACCACCCTGGGCCAGCTCAGCGCAAGAGAACGGATCGGACTCCACCTCCCGGCAGGCTCAGGACGCAGGCAGTGGTCGCCCGAAATGCTAGGGCCTGGCAGCAGCGCCAGGCGTGGCTTCCTGCGGCTTCTTGCGGCTCCTGCTTTGGCCAGAGAGGAAGTGCGCAGTGCGGACTCTGCAACGCTTCCATGTAAAAAAATCCGGGGCTTGAACCCTAGGCGGGAAGCTCAAGGGCAGAGCGTTTGCTTACCGTGTACCAGGCCCTGGGTTCCATCCCCAGTACCGCAAAAAATAAATACAAAAATAAAAGTAAAAGTAGAATTTAAGTGTACATCAAATGAGGGCAAACCTACATTCCTGAATAGGAAGACCCAGCATGAAGACTCACAAACTTTTTTTATTTTTAATTCTCTTTACAAGCGAAGAAATTCCAAATGATATATAAAAAACTGGATATCCAGGAACCCAACACAATGATTTATAGGTTTGATGAGATTTCATTTCTCTAAAAGTTCATGGAAACCATTACATTGAAATTATGAAAGATTCCAATGTCCCAAATAAGCGTTGACTCAGATAAGGAACTGTGATTATCTTATTTTCTTGTACTTGAGGGTTCATTGAATTGCTTGGATCTGTGGGGTTTTAATTTCCAGTAAGTTTAGAAAAAAAATTTGTCCATTATTTCTTCAAATGAGCTCCACCCCTCCCTCTTGAGATCTCTAGATGCACATGTATTAGACCACTTGATTTGACCCGGAATTAATGATCCTTTCTTCTGACCCCACTTTTCTTTTGTCGCTCACTAACTCTTGGTCGCTTCTACCCCTGTATTTTCAAGCTTACTAATTGTTTTTTGGGGTGTCAGTATGTCCTGGGGCCTTGTACATGTTGGGAAAGGGTTGTATCTCTGAGCCACATCTCAATCGTATTAATTTTTGTTTGTTTTTGGGGTTGAACCCAGTACCTTGCACATGCTAAGCTATACAGGCTCTACTATTGAATTACACCCCCAAACTTTTTTTTTTTTTTTTTTTTTTGGTACCACCAGGGGCACTTAACCACTGAGCAACAATTTAGTTTTTCATGTGGCTTTTGTTTCTTTGCTGTGTATGTGGTGCTGGGGTTTGAACCCGGGTCCTCGTGCATTCCAGGCAAGCACTGTAACTGCTGAGCCACTGCTCTAGCCCCTTTATATTTTATTTTGAGGCAGGGTCTTACTAAGCTGCTTAGGGCCTCACTAAGTTGCTAAGGGGGATTTTGAACTCACGATTCTCCTGTCTCAGCCTCCCAAGTCACTGGGATTATAGGCATGTGATTTTTGGGGGACAATGTTTTATCTACTTTTAACCATATCCCTTGTGGTTTTCATCTCAGACATAGCTTTCATTTCTGGAAGTTCAGTTTTATCTCCCATGTCTCTATTTAACATTTGGAACATATGGAATATAATTATGGTAACTTTTAATGTAATTGATGCGAATTCTAACATCTGTGTCACTTCTGGGTCAGTTTTAATTACTTTGTCTCTCATCGTAGGTCATATTTTCTTACCCCTTTGCATGCTTGGTCATTTTCGATTGGAGGCCAGATATTATGAATTGTGCCTCCTAGATATTTTTGTATTCCTGTAGATCTTTTGCGGCCTTGCTCTGGCATGCTGTTAAGTTACTTGGAAAAAGTTTGATTCTATTCAGTCTTTCTTTTATGATTTGTTAGTCAGGGGGCTGGAGAGGCGGCTCAGCGCAGCGGTGGAGCGCTTGCCTGGCATGTGTGAGGACTTGAGTTTGAACCCCAGCACCACATGCATGGCTGAGTGGCAGAAAAACAGAAAGCAGGTGAAAAAAATAAATAAAACTGATTCTTTCTCTGTTGTGTACACAGTGCTGGGATTTGAACCAGTGTCCCTGAACCCACCAGGCAAGCACCAGAACCACTGAACCACTGCTCCAGCCATTTCTTCCTCTTAAAAATAAAAGAGTTGTTAGTCAAGACCAGAGCAATTCCAATTATTTTCCTGAAGCAGACCTTCATAAGTACTCTTCCCAATGCCACAAATTATGAGATTTTCTCAATCTGGTAGAAAGAGTTATGATCACCAGGCACCTTTCCCTCTAGTCCCTTAACCTTTTTATTTTTATTTTTTGTCATGCCAGGATTTATCCCAGGGTTTGGTGCATGCCAAGCTCTCACTTTATCCCTGAGTTACATCCCAGACCCCACACATAGTTTTTTCCTAAAGTCTCAGCTTGCTTCCTTCCTTCCTCTTATTTCTTTCTCACGATCTTGCCATGTTGCCCAGGCTGGCCTTGAACCTGGGCATAAGTGAGCCTCCTGCCTCAGCCTCCTGAATAGCTGGGATTATAGCTGCACCCATGCCCGAGAGTCATCTGCTGAACACTGGAAGTGGACCCTTTACAGGTCTCTGGGGTTCTCTCCTGGCCCGCTTCTGGTTCTGTCCTTTGAACTCTGGCTGCCTTGGTCTCCTTTGACTCTCAGCTCTGTTCAGTCGAGCTCAGGGATTCCACTGAGTTCTGCCTGGGTTTTCCTTCTCTGCATGGTAGCCTGGATGCTCAAGCCAGTGACTGGGGACAATAAGAGTGCTTATCATATTTGTTGTCCATTTTTCAGGGATTACCGATATCATTTGTGGCCTGATGTCCAGTGAGTGGGTCTTGAGAACTTTTATTACTTTTCTTTCCTTTTTTAGTGCATCTTCTGATTGTTCTAGGCAGAAAAGTAAATAAAGTCTCTGTTTCTCTGTCTTAACTTCTGGAAACAAGTCCAAATATCACACCATCTGCAACACTTTGACCACCCCAAATCACTGCATATTGGAACTATTCTTTTTAGTGTCTCTTTATTTTTTGTGGTACTAGGGGTGGAATCTAGGGCCTCACACATGCTAGACAAGTACCCTGCCACTGAGCTACATCGCCAGTCTGTTTTTTTTTTGTTTTTGGTTTTTTTTATTTGAGACAGGGTCTTATTAAGTCACCCAGGCTGGCCTGTAACTTGAGATCCTCCTGCCTCAGCCTCCCAAGCTGCTGGGATTATAGGTGCACCATTGTACCAGCCTGAAACTCTTTTTAAATGAGATTATATGCTATTAAATTTATAACCAAGTACTTCCAGGGGAAGGCAGCTGTTACCCAGCTTTCTGCCCTGACAGACTTATCCAATGCCTGGCTCTTGGCTCATGCTCAGTAAAAGTTGGAGTACATGGATAAACTATTTTGAGCAAACAGCTGTTGATGAGCTTATGGTGTTTTCTTCCAACATTTGCTGATGGGCTTTTGCAATTTTCTTCTTGACTGCAGGCAGAAAATGGAAGCCAGGCAAAATGGAAATTTCTGAGACTTGTTCATAATTGTAATTATGCACAAAAATGCACCCTTTAAGATCTGGGTCTGTAGCTCAGTTGAGTGTTTGCCTAGCATGTGCAAAGCCCTGGGTTTGACCTAAGCATGGCAAAAAAACAAAAAACAAAAAACAAAAAACCCAACCAAAAAACTACTTCAGTTTAGCCTGGGGCGATGGCAGCTACTCAGGAGACTGAAAGCAGGAGGAACACTTGAGCCTGGGCAACACAGCAAGACAGGTCTAAAAAAATTGAGCTACAAAGCAGTTTTTTTTTAAAGAGAGAGAAGAGAGAGAGAGAGAGAGAGAATCAATTTTACTTAGTTTTTCATGTGGCTTTTGTTGCTCCAACATTTCAATGTGTACATGGTGCTGGGGTTGGAACCCGCTTCCTCCCGCAGGTCAGGCAAGCGCTATAGCTGCTGAGCCACTGCTCCAGCCCCTATAAAGCAAATTTGATAGTAACTCTGGGAATGGTGTTAACACAGAGGATTCTTTTGTGCTCTTCTTAACTATCCAGTAACTGATGCGTTTCATTCTCTACACTCCGACCTAAACCAAACAAGTAAGACCTTCTCTTATTTCTGGATCCTGGGGAGGAAACTGTCTGTCCTGGTACAACAACATCATTGGTTTGGAATTTCAGTTTCTTATCAAATATCAATATTTTATAGGATAATTTGTGGTACAAATGAGAGTACGTCAAGTGTCAATGTAAAAGTAACTCATAAAAGAACAAATATGGTACAAATGATTTTATTTTATCATAGGAAACATATCATATGTGCTTTATTTATGTGACGTCTATTTCAAGCGTTCCTACCTTCCACACATATATAATGATGTTTTTCTGGCTTTTTGCCTACTGTACGTTGGCTCACAGATGCATTTTGTCTGAAACACATTTTTTGATGTGTCCCAAAGCATTGTGCTACTTTAGAACCTCATCTTTAAGCTACGGTCCCTTTAGTCATCAATTATTGAATATTCAGTCTTATTAGCAACTTAAGTCTGACTTATTTAGCCAGAGTATGTAGTTTATAATTAATAATCATCCCTTTCTGAGGATCAGGTTGATGGTGATGGTAGTCATGACTAGGCAGGCAGGATGGATAGGTGGCGGTTTCCACTTTGCAGAGAAGAGGAGCTACTCAGAAGTGGCTAATTTAGCTAGGTGAGGTGGCACAAGCCTGTAATCCTAGCCACTCTGAAGGCGAAGGCAGGAGGATCCCAAGTTCAATGCCAGCCTCAGCACTTAGTGAAACCCTGTCTTAAAAAAGGAAAGGAGGGGCTGGAGCGGTGGCTCAGCGATTACGGTGCTTGCCCGGCATTCGAGAGTACACGAGTTCGAACCCCAGCACCACATACACAACGAAGTGTTGGAGCAACGAAGGCCACGTGAAAAACTCAATAAAAATTATTTCTGTCTTTCTCTCTCTCTCTCTCTCACTATCCCTCTCTCTTAAAAAAAAAATGGAAAGGACTGGGGATGTAGTTCAGTGGTTGAGCACCCCTGGGTTCAATCCCCAGCACCAAAAGGTAGGGAGTGTTGGAAGCAGCAGCTGAAGTCCTTGTAGTTGCAGAGCGCCTTCTAAAGCAAATGCATACGAGACTGGTTGGACCCTGAAAAAAATTGCAATATTCTCTTGCAGAAAAGGTTAAGACTTGGGTGCAGTGGCACATGCCTGTAATCCCAGTGACTCAGGAGACTGAGACAGGAGGATCACAAGTTCAAAGCCAGCCTCAGCAACTTAGCGAGATCCTAAGCAACTTAGTAAGACCCTGTCTCAAAAAAAAAAAAAAATGGGCTGGGGATGTGGCTCAGTTGTTAAGTGCCCTTGAGCTCAATCCCCAGTACCAAAAAAAAAAAAAAAAAAAAAAAAAAAAAAAAAAAAAAAAAAAAAAAAAAAAAAAAAAAAAAAAAAAAAAAAAAAAAAAAAAAAAAAAAAAAAAAAAAAAAAAAAAAAAAAAAAAAAAAAAAAAAAAAAAAAAAAAAAAAAAAAAAAAAAAAAAGAAAAAGAAAAAGAAGCAAAAAATTAAGGAAGGAAAGGTAACCAAACTTTCCAGCATAAGCAATAAATAATAAAAATAAAGTACTAAGAATAAAATAAAGTGTTAAAAAAGAAAACTTTTAGGTGGTGCAAAGACTACATTACGAAGCCCGTTATGTAACACAACTCAGGATGAAGTCAGATGTCCTGGTTTGGTTTTTTCTGGATGGTTTGGGAGCCATCCAGCCCTTCAGGGTCTCTTCTAAAGTTACCTCGTTAACATAATCTCAGGTGTCAGTTGAAAGGGACAGACAGAAGTTGTGTCATTACTGTGGTATAAACTGTCACCTGATTGAGTGAAGGAAAGCTCTGTCCATGGCCTGAGTTCTGCTCCTCCTGTTTTAAGTGATGATGCTGAGGTTTTCTGGGCCCTCTCCTGGCTGGACTTGGAAACTGCATAACAGTAATACCCTGGCCTCTTAGCTGGACTGGGATCTTTAGATAAATCCGTGTTCTCCCCTCTGTATCTCTTGCTCTAAGAGGCTGATTTTATTTTAATTTATTTTATTTATTTTGATCCTGGGAATTTAACCCAGGGGCACTTAACCACTGAGCCATGTCCCCAGCCCCTTTTTATTTTTTATAAATCCTGAGTTGCTGGGATAACAGGTGTGCCACTGTACCTGGCTGGATTTGGACAAACTTTGATGTGACAAAGGTTCTTTGCTTGGTCAAACTTTATTCAGGTTTCTGAACCTTCTTTTGGGCCTGTTTGTGTATTTCCTTACAAAATAAAGTTTTAGAGAAGAACCCTAATAAGTTAGTTTAGTAAGAACTCCATACTATGGAAATCCGATCATTCTCAGGATCTGATCAATCCCTCATCTCCCATCATCCTGCAGGCGAGTCCGATCATGCCGGCCTGTCTTCAGCAAGTATCCTGCTAGGTCGTTTTAGCCAGGATACTCCTTACCCTTGGTCATTTTGCACTCCCTGGCCCACACCCTGCCCCTTGGTCACAGCCGCTTGCCATGCTATATTGACTTGAGCCCAGTTCCTTTCCACCTCGGCAGGACCCTGCTGCAGCAGAGTCCCGAACAGAGTCCTCCTTCTCATGCTTTGGCAAAAGCGTTTGAATTTTTTTAATGGATGAATGTATTCTGAATGGTATGGTTTGTCCCGCAAAGGCTCATGCCTCTCTGGGCACAGTGGTGCTTGCCTATAATCCCAGAGACTCAGGAGGCTGAGGCAGGAGGATCACATCAAAGTCAGCCTCAGCAACTTAATGAGGCCCTAAGCAACTTAGTGAGACCCTGTCTCAAAATTAAAAAAAGGGCTGAGGATGTGGCTCAGTGATAAAGTCTTAAATCCCCAGTACCCACCCCCAAAGAAAAAAATTCATGTCTCCAATATGGCCCTGTCAGAGTGGTAGAACTTGAAGAGGTGGGGAGCAGTTGTAGGTAATTAGTTCATGGGGGTATCACCATAGGAAGGGATTAATTGTATTTACTTAGAGGCATTCAGAATGTCAACAAAACAGCTGTAACTTCTGTTTTGTTTTGGAATTACAGAGTGGTATTTAGTTAACAGAACAATTATTTCGATAAGCTTCATCAGAGACAACTGAATTTGAAAAAACTATCATCCCCATATATATAACTAATTTGTGCTATGCGCCAGCGAGAGCCTGCTTTAAATTCCCGTGCCAGGTTACAACCCCCGTCCTGCACCAGGCAAGGTTAGTGGCTGTTGAAAACACCACCAGGACAGGACATGCTGGGTGGTGAGTTAACTGTATAGAAGTAGACACTGTGCAGTTTAGAAACAAATCCCTCACAGCCTTACACTTCAGTTTTTTTCTTCAAAAGGATTGAGTTGTGTACAGGGGGATTAAATGCTTTATAGACAAGAAAAAAACTGCGATAGAACCAACTTATTCATCTTCGTCTTCCTACTTCTCGTCCTCTCCATCTTCCTTCTCCTCCTCCTCTCCTTCTTTTTCTTGCTTTTTTCTGCCTGGACAGCTCCCTTTTTAGCTGCATCAGGTTTTCCTTTAGCTCAGTAGGCAGCAAAATCCTTTCTGTATTTCTCCTTCCGCTGAGCGGCTTTTTTTCTTTTAAGGATAAAGGGACAGTGGGGGAGAGAGAGAGAGAATCAATTTTATTTAGTTTTTCACGTGGGTTTCGTTGCTCCAACACTTCATTGTGTGCGTGGTGCTGGGGTTCGAACCCGTGTCCTTGCTCATGCCAGGCAAGCGCCGTGACCACTGAGCACCGCTCCAGCCCCTGAGTGGCTTTCTTTCCGCAGGCTGCTGTCCTCTGCAGCAGTGCGATTCCTCCTCTCTCCCAGTTCCTTTGCAACATCACCAATGCTGTCCTTTGATTTTTGGGAGACACTCAGCACAGAAGAAGAAGGTGGAGGGGGCCTCTTGGGTGCATTGGGATCCTTTAAAAAAGAAAAGAAAGAGAGGACAGAGAGAGAGGGAAAGAGAGAAGCAATCTTTATTTAGTTTTTCACATGACTTTCATTCCTCAGACGCTTGGTTGTGTACATGGTGCTGGGGTTTGAACCCGGGTCCTCGCACTTGCCAGGCAAGCGCCGTAACCGCTGAGCCACCGCTCCAGCCCTGCATTGGGATCCTTGAACTTCTTTTTTGTTTCTATTTCATAATGGGCCTTTTCTGCCTTTGCCTTGTCTTCAAATTTTCCTGTGTCTTTAGCAGATGTGGTCTTCACTGCTCTGAGCACTTCTAGAAGACTCTGAGAAGCTGACTGAGCACCTGGGTGCCCCTTCTTGTGCTGCTCTGTGCCCAGAGGCACAGAGGCAGAATGCACAGGACACCCTCTGCCTCCCGGCTTCGCGGGACCTCCTTTGCCCAGGTTTTGCTGTTTTCCCTCAGCGAGGCACAGAGTCACCCAGTGCCCGGCTGGCTCTCATCTGCCCCGCGCTGTCTCAATGGGTTAATATAGTTCTGATGGGACCCAATCAGTTCCCAGAGAGTGGGTTGTTATAAAAAGATTGGCTAGATTGGCTGCTGGCTTTTTGTCCCACCATTGTGACAGCCCCCACCACGGGCCTAACCAATGGGGCTGCCCAGACTTGATCTTTTAGCCGCCCAAACTGGGAGCTAAGGAAGCATTTTTTTTTTTTTAAAGAAAGAAGGACAGTGAGAGAGAGAGAGTGGGAGAGAGAGAATCACTTTTATTTAATTTTTCATGTGGCTATCGTTGCTCCGAGACTTCATTATGTACGTGGTGCTGGGGTTTGAACCCGGGTCCTCGTGCATGCCAGGCAGGAGCTGTAATCACTGAGCCACTGCTGCCGCCCTCTAACTTAGGCTTTTTTTTTTTTTATAAGTAGCCAGCTTCAGGTATTTTGTTATGGCAAGCAAACACTGACAAATCTATCTTTGGCTGAGGGCATAGCTCAGTGATGATGGGTTCATTCACTGGCATCCCAAAAAGAAAAGAAATCCATTTTGATTTCAGGCTGGGGACAAGGAAGCTAAAACAGTGCTGATGGAACAGGGTGAGCAGAGCGTCATGGAAAGCCTCCAGCCGGGCATCTTCCTGGACCTGCTGCAGGGTCCTCTCTGAGCTTCCACAGCTCCAAGTTCAAAGTGCTGAATCCTGCAGAACCCTCGCACCATTCACCAGGTCAAAGGAACTCATGTGGATAGCTGCGGCCCACACGGTCTACCCCAACTTGGCTGTTAGAGTTTTTCGGCTGAAGTAGTCATCACTCTAGAGCTGCTCTGCACAGTTCTAGAAGATTCATTCAACTGTGCACTTGCTCACACAATATTTATTACTTGATTGTCACAACTTACTGCCCTTAGAGGCTCCAAAAGGCTGCAGTGGACACAGGAACATTTAGTTCATGAGCATGGACTCCCCTCCTTTAACCTGTCCTGGCATGTAAAGAAAATGATGCAAAGGCTGGGGACATGGCTCATGATAAAGCATCTGCCTAGAGTGCCCAAGGCCCTGGATTCCACCACCAGCACAGCCCCCAACAAAGGAGAATTTTACAAAAGTTGAATTCCATATTTTTCTTTCACCACATGTACAATTGAAATATCTTGTAGGAATATTAATAGATTTTGAATCCAAATTCTTTCGTGGAAAACGTCTCTAATGATGGAGCTCTTTCACGAAGACACATTCTTTCAAGCTTGATTCCTCTTGCTATGTACTGATATTCACTGTTTGTGGCCAGTGGGCCTCAGCTCTGATTGGTCAACATCTGTGCCATCTCAAATGTTCATTATGGGTAATATCACCTTGCCCATAGCGCTATTAAAGCAACCACCCTGCAGTTAGCTTGGACACTGCTAAAATGGTTCGTCAGCCAGAGATGGACAGAAATATCTGATAACTGTGTGAAGACAGCTGCTGAAGTCCCAGCCCAGTCTCCCCACCCTCCCCCTGACCAGCTGCACCATGTCTTGCATCCCTGGAACCCAACCTCTTCGGCAGGGCTCTGGGCCCTCGTCCATGACAGTAGTAATGTACTCCGCAGCTGGCCCTGGAGGGGCTGTGCAGGCAGTAACAAGGTGGACTGCAAAGGGTGCTGACCCCGAAGCTGCCTTGTGAGGCCTGTCCTGCTTGAGTTATCTGTGGAGCAGCTCCCTATCGAAAATTAACTGCCTATAAGAAAAAATCGTCACCTCAATATGAAAAGAGATTGCTGCCCGAGAAGGAGCCATCAGAAAGGAGCACCTGAAAGGAGGGAAGGAGGGTCCTGCAGGAGCGAATGATGGAAACAGGTTAGAGTCACTGTCACCTAGTGCCTGGGACATGGTAGGCATTCAACACATGTTTGTGACATAGACAGGAAAATGGTAAACTCAGGACAAATGATATGAAAGAAATAGTAGAACCTGGGTGGTGAGAATAGCAGAAATTGTTGAATTTGTTCCAGAAAATGGGCAGGACCTGCTTAAAGGCCTCTTCCAACAATAAACTCATTATTCACCATCAGAGAACTGTGCCCTGGCCCTGCAGGGTGGAGGCTGGGGAACTGTGGGGCTCCCATGACCTTTGTGCAGACGCTATGGCTTAATGCAAACTTGGACCATCCAACCTCAGTCGCTAGAGATTAAAAACAAACAAACAAACAGGTTGAATCGGTGGCTCTGAGGATTCGAACCTCAGCACCACGTACACGACCAAGTGTCGGGGCAACGAAAGCCACATGCAAAACTAAATAAAATTGATTCTGTCTGTCTGTCTCTCTCACTGTCCCTTTCTCTCTTTAAAAACAAGACAAAATAAGTAAAAATAAACCCAAAACCACTGAATGGCTCCCATAATTCCCTTACAAATCACTTCTTTCTTTCCCCAGCGCATCCTTTTTCTCCTTAGAGGATGGCAGATTAGTGGTCTGTTGGTTCTGTGCCCTTCACTACTGCTTGCCCCAAGTCTTTTAAAATTTCTATTTATTTTGTATTTTTTTTTGGTTGTGGTGCTGGGGATCAAACCAAGGACTTTGGGAATACTATGTGAGCCGCTGTACCACTGAGCTATACCCAGCTTCCTTTTTTTTTTTCCCTAAAGGAAGAGGGACGGTGAGAAAAACAATTTTTATTTAGTTTTTCACGTGGCTTTCGTTGCTCTGAGACTTCATTATTAATGTGGTGCTGGGGTTTGAACCTGCATCCTCGCGCATGCTGGGCAAGCGCCGTAACTGCCAAGCCACCGCTCCAGCCCCCCATGTTTTTAGAAGGAATGGTGGCACACTGTCTGTGTTCTCAGCAACTCCAGAGGCTGAAGCAGAATCACAAGCTTGAGGCCACCCTTAGGAACTTAGCAAGACACTATCTCAAAATAAAAACTAAAAAGGGCTGGGGCCATAGCTAAGTGATAGAGTGTGTTCCATCTGTGCAATCCCCAGTAAGAAAAAAAATTTTTTTAAAGGTTAAAGACTATTTCCCGAGAATTCCAATTTTTGTGTGTGGGGGGGCAGGTACTAGAGACTGAACGTAGTAGGTGGGTTACTCACCACTGAGCCACATCCCCAGCCCTTTTTAGTTTTTATTTTTATTTATTTATATAAAGAGAGATGGACAGTGAGAGAGAGGGAAAGACAGAATCAATTTTATTTAGTTTTTCATGTGGCTTTCGTTGCTCGGACACTTCATTGGGTACATGGTGCTGGGGTTTGAACCTGCAAGGCAAGCGCCGCAACTGCTGAGCCACTGCTCCAGCCCCTATTTTTTTTTTTTTTTTTTTGAGACAGAGTCTTGCTAAATCGCTGAGGCTGGCCTTGAACTTGGGTCCTTATGCAGCGACCTCCCTAGTCTCTGGGATTATAAGAGAGCACCACCACCCTCAGTTCAGACATTTCTTCTACATTTTTAAAAACTGCATTTTCAAGGCTGTAGCTGTAGCTCAGCGGTTACGGAGCTTGCCTGACGCTGCGAGGACCTGGGTTGGAACCCTAGCACCACGCACACAACTTAGTGTTTGAAAAGCAAAGGCCAGATGAAAAAAAAATCGATTCTTGCTCTGTTTTTTGTTAATTTTTTTTTACAGGGCTGAGACTCGAACTTGGGACCTTGTGCATGCTAGGCAAGCGCTCTGCCACTGAGCTAAATCCCCAACCCCTTATTGATTTTTATTTTTGAGAGACAGAGGGAGAGAGAGAGAGACAGAGAGTATCACTTTTTATTGAGTTTTTCACGTGGCTTTCGTTGCTCTGACACTTAGTTGTGTAGATGGTGCTGGGTTTGAACATGTGTACTCACACATATGGGGCAAGCGCCATAACCACCAAGCCTGCTCCAGCCCTGTCTCTCTCTCTCTTAAAAAAAAAAAATTCCATTTCTATTGCTTGGAGAGAGATCTCTCTCCCTCAAATCTTTTGGGCTTTAAAAATGTTACTCTGAATGAGAGAAGAGGTTGCCAAACGCCAGGTGCTGGGGGACGCAGGGCACACCTGCAGCAGGAACAGTGGGCGAGGGCGAGGAGCCCTGCCAGGCTCTGTTTACCAAAGGAGCCAGAGGCTGAAGTTCAGGGACAGAGATGCTGCTGGTCCCCTGGGCCCCTCCTCCGCCTTTGATCCCCTGGGCGCTCTGCCCTTTGAGCCCGGGCGGCTCCTGGCCTGGCACTCTTGCTGGTTAGGGGGACCGGTGGCCTCGCGGGCGGGGGGCGGGTGACATGCTGTGTGTGCTGGCGTCCAGCTGCACCCGGCGCCTGGGGGCTGGCGCGCTCCCGCGTCCTGCCACAGGACTCTGCCTGCCGGGGCGCAGCCCGAGCCGCCAGGCCTCCGATGTCTCCCGGAACCACCCTCCTAGCTCTGAGTTGGTGGCCCGGTCGGTGGGCATCTGCTCTATGATGCGCCTGCCGGTGCAAGCCTCCCCGGAGGGGCTGGACGCTGCCTTCGTCGGGGTGCCCCTGGACATTGGGACCTCCAACCGGCCCGGGGCGAGGTAAGTAAGGCCCAAGCACCGGGGTTGGGGACACATGGCTGGGCCTGATTGGGGAGCGTGGAGGTTGCACGGACAGACCCTCCCGCTCACCCTGGGCAGGTTAGAAGCTGGTGGCCAGTTCTGAAATGCCTCTTCCGGCTTAAGAGGCCTTTGATCACCCTTCTACAAACAATTCCAAGGGCTCAACAGGTGATTGGAGGGCTGGTCATCTGGGGATCATCCCTGCCTATCCTGGGGCTTTGCTGGGATGGTAAATGTGGGCACCCTCTCAGCTCTCCACCCATCTCACTGTGTGGCAAAGGACATAGCATTTGAGAATAGAAACTGGCTGCCCCTTTCCAAAACCTCTAGGTGGGGGGCTGGAGCGGTGGCTTGTCGGTTAAGGTGCTTGGCCACCATGTGCAAGCACACGGGTTCAAACCCCAGCACCCACGTACACAACTAAGTGTTGGAGCAACAAAAGCCATGTGAAAAACTCAATAAAAATTGATTCTGTCTCTCTCTCTCTCACTGTCCTTCTCTCTTAAAAAAAAAAAAAAACCCTCTAGGTGTAACCTGACTTAAAAAAAAAAAAAGAGCTTTAATTAAGGAAATTTCCCCAGGATCAAATCAGAGAAATTAAAATCCATCTTTCTAATTATTGCAGGTCAGCAATCTCAGTACTTTACAGCGGACTGTCTTGGTTTGAATGGTTAAAGCTTTGTTTCGTTTATTTTTTTAGGAACTGGGTATTGAACTCAGAGTCACTTTACCATTGGGTTACATCCCTAGGCCTTCTTATTTAGTTTTATTTATTTTAAGGAGGGAGAGAGTGAGAGAAAGAATCAATTTATATTTTTCATCTGGCCTCTGTTTCTCTGACACTTAGTTTTGTATGTGGCACTGGGGTTTGAACCTGGATCCTGAAGAATGCCAGGTAAGCACTGAAACTGCCAAGCCATCATGACTCCAGCCCCTATTTTGTTTTTTTTAATTTTTGAGACAGAGTCTTGCTAAATTGCTGAGGCTGGCTTGAACTTGAGATCCTTCTGCCTCAGTCTCCCAAGTCACTGGGATAATAGGCACAGGCCAAGGGCCAGGTTCCAAAGCCATCATTTATTAAATGTCTAATAAATGTAAGGCACTTTGCATAGACTATCTTCTTTAATTCTTAGAATGACATTGTGAAGTACATACCATTATTCTATGAATTTGGAAACCAAGACTCAGGGAGATTAACACACTGCCTAATGTTGTCATTTAATTAAATGGTGATGAATGGACTTCGAAATCTGTGCATTTATTTATTTATTTACTTGCAGGATTGGGGATTGAACCCAGGGATGCTCTACTGCTGAGATACAGTTCCAGTCTTTTGAGACAGGATCTTGTTAGATTGCCCAGGCTGGTCTCAACTTGCAATCCTCTTGACTCAGCCTCCCAAATCACTGGGGCCACAGGTGTGCACCACCATGCCCAGCAAATCTATGCCCTTAATCTCTTCAATATACATCCTGAGGTTGGGAGGTAGAGTGCTTACTTAGCATGCACAAGACCTGGTATTTGATTCCCAGAACTGCAAAAAAGAAGAAAAGAAAAAAATATATGCATACATACATAGCCTAGATGAGTGATTCTCAGTGGGGGTGGTTTTGCACCCAGGGGACAGCTGGCAATGTCTGGAGGCATTTTTGCTTGTCACAACTCGGGGGAGGAAGTGCTACTGACATCTAGTGGGTACAGGCCAGAGATGCTGCTAAGCATCCCACAAGGCAAAAACCCACAAAAGAGACTCATTGTCCCCAAATGTCATCAGGACCGAGACTGCAAAGCTCTGGCCTAGGCACTCAGAGCCTTCTACCCTGGTGTGTGATTGACAGGTGGTTTTTATTTTCCTCCAGATTTGGACCCCGACGCATCCGGGAAGAATCTGTGATGCTGCGGACTGTCAATCCCAGCACTGGGGCCCTTCCCTTCCAGTCCCTCATGGTGGCAGACATAGGTGATGTGAATGTGAATCTTTACAATCTTCAGGACAGCTGCCGGCTAATTCAAGAAGCCTATCAGAAAATTGTAGCTGTGGGTTGTGTGCCTCTGACCTTGGGTAAGTTCCGCCTGCAAGGGTGAGTGTGGGTCTCTGTGCTCAGGGTCGTTTAATCATGGCCTTGAGTAAGGGCTACTTCTCCAGGGCAGGTGGGGGGAAGATGGCAGCAGTGGGAAAGAGAACATTCTCATGCGTTGTTTAGTCTCTGGGGACAAGATTTTTGAAATTTTGGAGTAACAAGCATGGCTCATAGGGTGGATTAGGGTGAGATGGAAGAGGTACTCACCTTGGTGCAGAATTTAAAGGGTGCCAAAAAAGTCAGCAATCAAGATCAACGATCAACACAACAGGAACTGCATGGTTACTGATCCTGTCTGTATTTTTACTTTTTGCTTTTAAAAATGTTTATTTTGGATGGAACCAAGGCTATTGTGGATATAGCTCTACCACTGAGCTGTATCTGCAAACTTGCATTGACTTTGATTTCTTTTTTTTTTTTTTAAAGAGAGAGGGACAGGAAGAGAGAGAGAATCCATTTTATTTAGTTTATCATGTGGCTTCGTTGCTCCGACACTTAGTTGTATGTGGTTTTGGGGTTCGAAGCCACGTCCCTGTGCATACCAGGTAAGCACTCTGACTGCCGAGTCACCGCTCCAGCCCCAAAGACCATGTTTCTAATGACTGGGGAGAACTGCAAAGGGTGTCTCCATCCTGGTCAGGGTCCTCATCAATCCACAGGGTGACTTTCCCCTCCTCCTCCTCGTACTTCTTTCTTCTCTGATTTACAAATAGTTAAAATGACGGAGGACTTTTTCTAAATATTCCAATTTATTTTTGCCAAGTGAGAGGTACTGGTCTGCGCAGCACGGTGGTAGGGAGTGTGCCTTCTGGGTGGATGTTTGAAATCTCAGCTCTACCTTCCACTACAATTACTATATGCACTTGGTGCTTTGTTTCCTCATCTGTAAAATGGGCATAATAACAATGCCTACCTCAATATATTGTGGAAGGAGCATATAACAAATGGGCATATAAAATGCCCACCATAGCTGGGCATGGTAGTCCACCCCTGTAATTCCAGCTATTCAGGAGGCTGAGGCAGGAGAATCGAAAGTTCAAGACCAGCCTCAACAATTCAGAGAGGCCCTAAGCAACTTAGTGAGTCCGTGTCCCAAAATAAAAAATAAAAAGGGTTGGGATTGTGGCTCAGTGGTAGAGCACTTTCCTAGCATGTAAGAAGTGCTGGGCTCGATCCCTGGTAAGACAAATGAATAAATACAATGCCCAGCATTGTGTCTGACCTATTGTATACAATAATTATTGTATGATTAATAATCATCAATAGTAATACTTTCCTAGGCCTGCACTATTCAATAGGATATCCACTAGCAAATGTTAAGCTAAAATTAATCTGTGGGGGTAATTCTGGTTTAAGAACAAATGCATATCATAGTTACTTTATATGCATTTATGATTGTACAATAACTCAACTCCATAATAAGAAATTTTTAAAAAGTTAAAATTCATTAAAATAGGCAGTTCCTCAGTCACTGCATTGGCCAGTGCAGACACAGAACACTTCCATCATCACAGAAAATTCTACTAGACAGAGGTGTTCTGAGCGTTCCTTGCAAGCCTTAATTTCTCTAATTTTCTCTTTTCAGTGACTGAAATCTTAAGCATCCCTCTACTGACCAAGATCACTATTTGGCTGTGTTTACAGTTCTCTAGTCTAATTGAAAGGGTGGCAAATATGGTGAATTCAGGATTATTGCACATAATCATCTTATCCACATTCCAGATGTTTCTCCATTTTATTCTTTGCAGGTGGTGATCACACAATCACATATCCCATATTGCAAGCATTGGCGAAAAAGTAAGTTCCAAATGGGTTGGCCAAGTGAGTTTTCAAAATTCGGGAGCTGAGGACAAGCAGTTTGCTACTAGGTGGCACTGGGTGGCCGCTGAGGTCTCAGGTTATCGGGGGTGATAGGAAATTCTCAACCCACTTGCTTCTGGGATCAAAATTAAGGCCAAACTCCGGGTGTCCCTGCCAGTCACTAGCTGGAAGCCAAGACAATTTATTATTAACTCCTCTGGCCCCTCTATTGCCCCAGATTGGTTCTGGTATGCGTGCTCAGCATTCTCAACTGGGCTGTTTATGGAAGATGTGTCCCTTGCGAAACACACAATCACAGTTAGCTTCAGTTTCTGTTTTGCTTCAAGGGCGAAATAGATATTGTGACAAGCGCAACAGTGAAGGGCCCGTTTTGTCCTTAAAGGGCCCCTTCCCAGACAGTGATTTTTCTGTAGTGGAAGTCTACCAGGGACTGACAGCTTTGGCTAAGTTAGTTGGAGGAAGAGACAGAAGGGCTGAGGCAGTGGGTGGCAGCTTCAGAGTTTTGAGGAAGTGCTATGGGCAGCATTAGGGTTGGAGGTGGGTGGAGACAGGCGTTGGCCTAAGGACAGTGTTCATCTGGCATCATCCTCAGGGGTTGCTAGAGGTTCTGAAGAGCTGGGTCAAAGCTCCCTGCTGGTGCCACAGTCAGAGAAAGGGTGGCTCTGGTTGGCTCAGCCTTCAGCTGGGCTCATCTGAGCCACCACCGTCGTCGTCAGTCCTCACTGCCATTTCTTTCTTGGTTGGTTGGTTTTTGGTACTGGGGATTGGGGTGCTTTACCACTGAGCCAGTCCTTTTAATTTTTTAATTTTGAGATCAGGTCTTGCTAAGTTGCCAAGGCTGGCCTTGAACTTGTGATCTTCCTGCCCAGCCTCCCGGGTCCCTGGGATCATGGGCATGCGCCGCTGTGCTTGGCCTTCCCTGCCCTCTCTAAGTAAAACAATTCTGGGTTGGGAGATACCTGGTGCCAGCCAAGTCTCTCAGTTTACTGCTCCTCTGAGATGCTAAGTGATTTGAAGACAGAAACCAGTCAGTAGGCAGGTAATTGGTGCGAAGTCTCATCAAGTTTTAGCGACCCGAAGGGTGGCGGTGCTAGGGCCCCACCTCTGAGCTGCCCTGTTGTCATCAGGCATGGCCCCGTGGGGCTGTTGCATGTGGATGCACACATGGACACAGCCGACAAGGCCCTGGGGGAGAAGCTCTATCACGGGACACCCTTCCGACGGTGTGTGGACGAGGGACTCCTGGACTGTAAGCGGGTGGTGCAGATCGGCATCCGGGGCTCTGCCTCTACCTTGGATTCCTACAGATACAGCAGGAACCAGGTGACAGACTGAATGCTTCCCCCTTTGCTCCACCGCGCCTTCCTCTCCACTGCCTACCAAGTGGCCACAGTGGATCCCGGCCAGGGCTTTCCCAGTCAAGTTCGGAAAGTGGGGGGAAAGGCTGAGTCTGCTTCAAGAGGTCAGGTGGCAAAAAGGAGTGAGTATGTTAACAAGGTCGAGGAGGCTGTTGCTGGGCTGGGGAAGCAAGAAGAAACCAATCCCCCTCAGAAAAGGGAGAGGAGTCTGAACCCACGGCAAGTCACCCCCTGGTCCTCAAGCTCACTGCCAGGCAGAATGGCTCTCATGTCCACACAGGACAGGACCCGGGGAAGACCCCGATCCCTTGCTGTTAGAGCATGCCAAGGCCAGTGTTCTGGACAGAACCATCTAGAAGGTGCTGCGTGAGCAGCCAAGTTTCTCACTGTTGCTCTAGCCAAGCTTCTCTCTGATCCCTCTCCACTGCTCAGCTTTGACCCTGCTCCCTTCCCTTGCCTGCAAGGTGGGGACAGTAGTTCCTCCTCATGGAGACTGAGGGTCAGGAGCGTGGAGCTGGCCTTGACCATCAGCTCTTCCGCTGCTCCCTCAGGGCTTCCGGGTGGTCCTGGCTGAAGACTGCTGGATGAAGTCGCTGGTTCCTCTGATGGCGGAGGTCAGGCAGCAGATGGGTGGCAAACCCCTTTACATCAGCTTTGACATTGATGCCTTGGATCCTGCCTACGCCCCAGGGACAGGGACGCCTGAAATTGCTGGTCTCACCCCTAGTCAGGTAAGGAGGATGCATCAGGGAAGATTCCCAGGGGTGGGGAAACTTGGTACCCCACTCTTCTAGGAGTTGTAGGGAGTTTTTAGGAATCAGGGGAGGATTTAGTAGACCTGGCATCCTTTTTATTTTTTATTTCGAGACAGGGCCTAAGTTGCTGAGGCTGGTGTGTGAACCTCCTGCCTCAGCCTCCCAGTAACTGGGATTATAGGCGTGTGCCACCATACCCCGGTGCATCGGAGGGATTTCTGAAACCCAGTCCTCAGCCCTCTGCTTACCCTCTTTCTGGGTTTCGCACCTACAGGATGGAAACCCTTTCGACAGCCATCTTCCTACCAGCCCTCACATGTCCTGTCCTCAGGTCATCTCACTCCTTTTGCTGCTCCCATCTTTCCCTGGGCCTGGGATGCTCTTCCTCTATGCATCTGCTTGGCCATGGCCTTGAACTGTTTCCATTTTTGGGAAGCTTCCCCCTCCTCTCAGGCTGTTACTTGTGCCTGTGCTATTCTGGGCTTGCTTTTCTTGAAGCCCTTCATACAACGACGCTGAACAGATGGGCTGTCTCCAGCATCTGTGGAGTGTGTAGGAGCAGGGGTGTGCATTAGCTATTCGTGTCTCTGGGAGGCCCACCCCTGTGGCTGCCATTGGTAAGCGTTTGAGGGAAAGCAGCAGCTCTAATTCCAAGGTGGGCATGTGTTGGAAGAAACCCATGGGAGCTTCTCGGCTGGTCGTCTTTCACTGTAAATGAGACTAGTGTGGACAACTTGGTTTTAATCTTGGACAGGCTCTGGAGATCATCCGGGGCTGTCAGGGCCTGAACGTGGTGGGCTGCGATCTAGTGGAAGTTTCCCCGCTGTACGATCTCTCTGGTGAGTATGCAGGAAGACAGATCTGTGGGCAGCTGGTGGTTTGAGCTTTATTTGGTGTTGGGGATTACCCCTGAGCTGCATCCTCTCACCCCCAATTTTATGAAACAGGGTCTCATTAAACTGCCCAGGATGGCCTAGAACTTGCGAGTGAACCTTCTGCCTCAGCTTAAGTGGCTGAGATGACAGGCGTGAGCCACTTCCTCCAACTGGTAGTTTGAGTTTGATCAGTCTAGTTAACACCAGAAAATGCACAGGCCCCTGTTAAACCTAGGAGAGTGTGTCCAACAGTGAATAAACGAAGCCCTACACCGGATGCTTTACAACCATGAGCATTAACCCCGAAAACCCTGAAGGTGGGCAGGCATGAACGGCTTGTCCGCCAGTCAGCAGTCAGATCAGGGAACCAGCCTGGTGGCACAGTTCCATCCTCCTTTGAACCCTCCTCTAGTGCTGGGGATTGAACCTAGGGCCTCACGCATGCTACACAAATGCTCTACCAGTGAGACACATCTCCAGTCCTGAAAAGCAAATTCTTAAAGCATGTTTATACATAGCGAGGCACTGGCTGGTTATCCTAATTTTGTAGTTGTTGTTTTCTCGTTTGCTGCTGGGGATTAAACTCAGGCTCTCAGGCATACTAGGCATCCCCAGCCTAATAATTTTAATTTAGAAAAGCTTACAGAGTTAGGTCAATTAGCCTCAGAGGAGAGATATAATAAATATAGTACACACCATATTATAGATTTTCCTTTGGGAGAAAAGTGTAAACAAAGAACTTTCTGAATATTTTCTTTTTTGTAATGGGAACTGAACCCAGAGGTGCTTAACCACTGAGTCACATCCCCAGCCCTTCTTATTTTTTGAAACAAGGTCTCAATAAGTTACTTAGGGCTTTGCTAAGTTACTGAGGCTGGCCTTGAACTTGAGATCCTCCTGTCTCAGCCTCCTGAGTTGGTGGGATCACAGGCGTGCGCCACTGTGCCTGGCGAAATTTTCAAGTACTACTTCCACATGGTGCCTGAAGGAGGCAGAGCGCCAGGGAGGAGTGAGGATGGGGGGAGGAAGGGCAGCCCAGAGAGAGCACATGTCAGGGCTCTGGAGAGGGTGGCCATGCGCCACATTCACCTCCTTTCACTCTTCCCACTGTCTAGGGAACACGGCACTCCTGGCGGCTAACTTGCTGTTTGAGATGCTGTGTGTTCTCCCCAAAGTGACAACTGCCTGAACCTTGTCTCTTCAAGACAACGGACTGCGCAGCTGACCAATTCTCAGGAATTTATGAGCAAGCAGTCCGAGCACTGAAGAGTGTATGCCAATAAAGCTTCTGCTAAAAGTGTCACTGGTGTCTGTAAAATGAGGACATTAAGAATTCTAACGCAAACACATTTCTAAGGGTTTGAATTGACCTAAAAAAAAAAGAAGCACTTAACAACGCTTGGATTTTTTTTTTCTTTGATGAAAGATGGAGGAGGAGGGGAAGTAGATGGAGAATTTCACCCAAGGTTATCTGAAAATGATAGCTTGAAGGAACGAAATTAAAAAATTATGAAATGATACCGTACCAATATTCCATGTTTCTATAGCATCTTCCCTTAAAGTGGGGCCCTCCTCCAAGGGGTGCAGGGCCGCATGTTTGCTTACTTATTTATCTGCAGTGCTGGGGATAAGGGCCTTGCTTATCCCAGGCAAGCACTCTAGCACTGAGCCACGTTCCCAGCCCCTGCATCTTGGTTTTAAGACCACTGAAAACAAAATATCTGAAGGAAAAGAACATTGCAGATGCTAATAAAGAACAGTGCTCCTCAGGCCCACGTGACATCAGCCGAGCCCCGATGGACCTTCTAACCCACTCTCCGCAAGGCTCAGCTTTGCATCATGGATTCTTCAAGCCAGCACACGCACCTTGCCAGCAACTCCCAAAACCCGCAGTAAGCTGAGCTGACCGTAAGCGTGTGCTGAGCTAGGCAAATTCAATTCTGCTGATAATGTGTCCGGGATCAAATTATCATCTTGCAGTTTCAGGAGCTACCCACAGCCATCACACATTAAAATAGTTTATTTGTTTCCAGTCTGTAATATTCTTAAAACAAAATAACATCAGCTTCAGTGCCTGTTCACAATACAAAAACCAAAAAACTAAAAAAAACCCAAAAAAACAAAAAACAAAAAACCCAAAAAAACAAAGTCCTAAAACATAAAAAAGACACAATATGCCAAATAAGTTATTTGTTCCTAAGAGTATCAAAAGTGCAAAATAGTCACCTTCTTCTCAGATCTGTCTCCCAGGTGCCATCATCTTTTGGAACAAAATGAAGAGGTTCAGCAGCTGCCACACTGCAGCGTTTTCAAGGGACGATGCCTGATAAGTGAACTTGGGCTACACTTCGTCTGAAAGATGTTCTGTATGACCCTTTTCTTTTTTCAGTGCTGAGGATGGAATTCAGGGCCTGGCACATGCTAGGCAAGTGTTCTAACGCTGAGCCACACCCCCAGACCCTGCATCAGCTTTTAAGGAATTCTACTTCAAAGAGGGGAAAAAAGCGTTGGGAATTTGCTTCCAATTCCTATTCCCAAACAAAGCAAATCACTTAAAGATAGTTAGTTCTCGTGTCTTTTTTACATATTTAAGTATTAATGGCAGCTGCAAACTGATTGGGATGCTAATAAATAAAAGGGTACAAGCATGAGGAGGTTGTGAATGAGGAAGACAACAGCCGATCTGAAAACTACAGTCAAGTTCTCCTGGACAGTGAGTGGCGGCAGGGAGGCCAGGCCACTGCGCCTTCCGAGGTAGGGCAGTGCTGCTGTTGAAGGGTGGGGTTGACAACCTCAGCGCTAGACAAATCGTGCAACCAATACCTGAGCAATAAAGGAAGTCGTTTTGAAGTGACGTGTATTCTACAAGGACTAGGTCAGGCTCGTTTTCATTCTTCTACTAAACATGATGCAGTCTTATTGACCGTAAACACCCACTTCTTGGAACATCAATGTTGATATTCCTAGTCTAGGGGGTTAAACCCAAACCAGGTTCTGTGATTACATTCATCAGAATGAGAACTGGCGGAACTGGCTGAGCTTGACAATGGCTCATACATTTGACACAAAATCAACAAATCCACGGAAACAACATTCAGGAGGAAAGGCTTGCATGGTTAAGGACAACGTTCGATCTAAAACAGAAGCTCCCTAGGGTCCTCTTGGGGACACATCTGCCTGCCCCTAACAGATCTGCAGAATTTTTGGATTGAAACATTTGGCAGGAATGTTGTCATTCCACCGCCATTTTCCTTTTCTAGTGCAAACAGAAGGTGCAGCAGTCCGTAGGTGCTCTGCAGTTGAACAGAATTTTTGGTTTTCAGAAAGTAAAGTCAGAATTTTCATTAGTACTAGAAATCAAATATAAAAACCTAGCACTCAACCAAAACATTGCTAATGTGAGGAACTAGGCCACATTAGTAAAAATCCCAGAAAATAGCTGGATGTGTTGGCTCACGCCTGTAATCCCAGCGGCTCGAGGCTGAGGCAGGAGGATCACAAGTTCGAAGCCAGCTTCAGCAACCTGGCGTGGCCCTAAGCAACTCAGCAAGACCCTGTCCCATAAAAAACAAAAAACCAAAAAAAGGGCAGAGGATGTGGCTCAGTGATAAAGCATCCCTGAGTTCAATCCCCAGTACTGAAAACAAAAAACCCCAGAAAATAATTTTGAGGACTGGTGTATCAAGGAGCCAACAGGTTCCTTGGCCCTCAGTCCTTGGGGGCCATGAGACAGACTCCAGAGCAAACACCCACTTCCAGAGGACCGTGTGGAGAATGAAGCCGGGCAGTGATCTCTTCACTTTTAAGTAAAGCACTAGACTGACTCCATGAAAACTATGTGAATTCCTGGGCTCATATAATTTATTATTTATCACTATAGCTCCATGTTTAAATTATTCAGGATCCAAGTGGCTTAGTTTAAAGCAATTACGATTAAAGAAACCCTAACTTAGTAAATGTCCCATCCCTGATTTTTGCCCTTCACTTCACAGAAGGGCATTTGCTTCGACACAACAGACCACTGTTGGAAGCTGTCCAAATTCCCTGGTGGTCTGGCCCTAAAAACAAAGGGTACGCCCTTTGAGGGGCCCACAGCCCAGGTACAGAGAGTGCAGGAAGCCCGGGGGCCAATGCTCATGACCCTGACCGCAGTGGAGCAGTTGAAGGGAAGAGGCCTGAAGCCGAAAGCAGGCTGTCTGCAAATCAGGAACCTAGGAAAAAATCTCGGCTCACTTGTCACAAAAGACGACTTGAAGACAACATTTTTGGAGTAACAATGTTCCAAATACAACTGTCCAGAGTTTAAGTTCCTTGATACAAAGATGTGTCTGGTATTTTACTAGAGGGACGCCAGGGGGTGAAGAGCTTCCTCCCTGACTCCGGTGGCAGGAATATACTGTTTTCAGTCTGTCATCTACTGGCTTTATAGCAGCTTATCTACGTTCATAGAACAAGATCACAAGTTATGGCTCCTAATATCCATACCCTAGAATCGACAGAGGCAGAAAGGCATCTGAGAAGGAATCTGAGACCTACAGGTCAACAGCTCAAAGTCATTACAGAGCGTCTGGCGGGGCGGACCCCTCCCCTGGCTCCGTGGTGACGCGAAGCGTTGCTCACACAGGTTCACTCCAGTTGCCACCCAACTCTCCCTTCCCCTGGCTGAGGAGGAAAACCACGCTCCTTCCTATGCAGAACCCCCCTAGACCTTTCCTTTCCAAGTCGTGGCTGGCGAACTGCTGTGGGAGATACCCCCAAAATGCACTTCTCGCCACTGAGCCCCAGAACAACTGCTGCGTGAGACTGCTTGGCACTAGGCCTCGTTCGGGGCGCAGGGCTGGAAGGTGAGGGGGGGCTGGTGGGCGTGGGGAGCATGCATCTGAGAGCAGCACAGCAGGGGGCGCCTGGGGTGGAAAGGGGACAGGCTCCTGAGGTTCTGTCTGGTGCTGCTCAGGGTCGAGCCCTGCTCCTCCCATGTAGGGACAGGATGGGGTGGGTGGTGTGAGCCTGTGACTGGGACAAGGAAGAGGAGGGAACAAGCAGTCTATCGGAAGTAGTGTGGCATTCAACTGAAAACAAAAATCCCAAAGGGAAACATTTGGATCTAGGGAATTCAAACCTGTGGTGTGTTTCACTCCTAGGTGAGAGCAGGACGAAGGAGGCTCTTCAGCCGTTGTTCTCGAAGAGGAATCTAAAATCTAGACTTTGTCCTGAAAATGCCCGTTCCCGTGGTGTGTTAAAAATCTGAGGAGTTCACAGCTCTGGTTGAAAGACTCAGTCTAGCTCAGGCCAGGATGGGATGTAAAACCTCTGCAAGGACCCTTCCAGCAGGCGCTCCATCCACAAGGACAGCTTGCTGAGCTTTCCCCTGATGGGCTTGGGTCCCGGGCCAGCTCTCCCCCGAGACTCACCCAGGTGGAGGGAGGCGTCCAGATCGCCACCCGCCCCCAGGGCCTCCTCCTCCTCCACTGTCTTTTGTGGCTTGAAGAGGCAGAAGTACTTCTTGTGGCCATTCAGAGCCAGCACGTAGCCAGTGTAGTCCCGCTCCAGGAAGTGCTTATCGTACTGGTTTGGGATCGGGGCTGCGTCCTGAGCAAACTCTAGTAAGTATTCCAGCCACTCTCTGTGTTTGTCCAGACTCAGGAAGGAGAAGTGAAGACAGCTGCTGCTGTGGGAGAGCAGAATGAGGACTCAGAGTGACGCATCTAATCACAGGGGACGTACACACCCCACCAGACTGGGAACCATAGGAAAAGCACGGGGCTGGATGCTGGAAGGAGGAGGGTGTTGGCGGCAGCCTGAAGGCCTGTGACAGAGCCTTGCTCCTCTTACCCACCAACCCCCTTGCTGGCAGAACTGGTCCTGCTCAGTGATCAGCTTCTGGAAAATGCACAAGGGCGGGGGACACTTAGTGGTCTGAAAGGGCTCAGCCTTGGTTTCAAGCTCTGTCCGGAACGGACCGATGATGAAAGTCAAGGGGGAAGAGAGGGCCCCATGATGGACTGATGCCCGGGCTGGGAAGGGTGGTCTTGACCTCGATGCGTGTATTAAGCCCCACACGGCCACAGAGGATGGAGACTGAGGTCCCCCCAGTGCTCTTTACCAAAGGTGTGGGCCTCTCCCTCTCTCCCTTGCTTCCACCCCCAGACTCCTTGCACATGCAATTACCCTGTGAACGAGTAGACCTCCAGAGCAAACTTCTGCAGCAGGCTTGTCTTGGTGGAATTGGACAGGATGAGGACCACGTTCATGTGGCCCGGCCTCAGGCGTACCAAGTTGCTGGTGTATGTCACATCTGTGAGTTCCGTTACCTCCACGAAGCCTTTTTTAGGAATCTTGCTGTGCGAGAAAAATGGAGAAATTCACATGTCATCCGGACAGTGGAGTGAAATGTTGTTCTAACCAGGCCACGCTTATAGAACATGGACTCTGGCAGGATGGGAAGACCTTGAGTTGGCAGCTGGCCTGTGGCCCATAGCAGCCCTTTTAAGGCCTCAGGGCAGTGCTAGGACGCAGCCATTGGCCTGCCTGCCTCAGAGACCCCGGCCCTCACTGCTACCTGTGTGCTCAATATCAACATGGTGATGGGTTGTGGTGACATGCCACTCTGTTTCAGGGTCACCACACCTTCCTGGTGTGTGTGTTTTGCAGTTCTGGGGATAGAACCCAGGGCCTCTCACATGCTAGGCAATTGCTGTACCCCTGAGCTACATCCCTGGCCCTTTTTACTTTTTTTTTTTAAAGAGAGACAAAGTGAATCAATTTTTATTGAGTTTTTCACATGGTTTTCGTTGCTCTGACACTTAGTTGTGTACGTGATTGCTGGGGTTTGAACCCATGTACTTGAGCATGCGGGGCAAACGCCGTCACCACCGAGCCACCGCTCCAGCCCCGCCCTTTTGACTTTTTGAGACGAGGTCTTGCTAAGTTGCTGAGACCGGCCTCAAGCTCGTGATCCTCCCGAGTTACCGGGATTACAGGTGTGAGCACATGTGGCCTCACGTGCTTTTTTGCTTCCTGCCTTAATTATTAAATCTGAGACTGAGAAAGCAAAGTCCCAGGGTGTAAAGTAAGTAGGTCCTGTATCTAGACACCCAGGGGGTCTTAGCGAACACCAGCCAGCAGTCACCTTTCCCTGGACAGGTTGAGCACCCCTTCCTTATCTGAAATGCTTGGGACAGAAGCGTTTCCCGTTTCAGAGTGTCCACATTTTGGAATATTTGCACACATCTAATGAGAGACCTTGGGTCTAGCACCCAAATCTACTTTACTTTTTTATGGCATTAGGGGTTAAGCCCAGGGGAGCTTTACCACTGAGCTACTTTTTGAGACAGAGATTTGCTAAGTTGCAAAGGCTGGCTTAAACTGGGGGTCCTCCTGCCTCAGCCTCCTGAGGCATAGGTACAGGTGTGTACCACTGTGCCCGGTTGCACTCAAATCTAAACACAAAGTTCATTTGTTTCACATGCTTAGCGTTCATTTGGCTTTTTGGGTGTGCCCGCATTTGGACTTTGAGCAGACGTGTGGGTCAGATGTAGAACTTGCCACTTGTGCTACTTGGCTGGTGCTAAAACAACTTCAGATTGGGGAGCAAAGCAGATTCTGGGTTTGGAATTACGGAAGCTCAGCCCGTACGGCCATCTCACACACGGAGGTGAAGTCAGCTCCTCTACACACTATGTCTGACACTGCTCAGGTGGTGTGTGGGCTGGGCACAGAGGGCAGGGAGGTGGTGTGAGAGAAACCTGCTGTTCTCCTTGGGGAAGCTCGGCTCAGTCTTCCCAACCTTCTCAGGGGCTTCCTCTTTCTCCGGAGGGTGGGACTCTCGTTCATCATTGGAGTCACTAAAGAATGAGAAAGGATATTGTGCTCGTGAACGGATGCGAAACGACAATTCCCAACGCTATGGCTATTTATAATGCACCAGTAAACAATCTGGGGGAAAAGAACGAAACGGCAATTTTATGAAGAGTCGCAGCCCCGGGACACTTACCTGAAGGCCTGAACAATGACGGTGCCGAAGAGGATGAAGAGGGCAGAGAAGATGAGGGACAGGAGGGGCATCATCTCCCGCCTGGAAGCAAGTGGACAGCTGTGTCAGCCCCCAGAGCTGGGGTTCAGGCTCCTTCTCCCAGTTCACAGCAGAAACCAACCCCAGCCAAGCAGCCGATCACACCCACAGGGGCTGCTTCCTGGGGCGGGCTGGGGGGAGGCAGAGCTCGTCCCCTTAGGGTCCTACCCCACAGACAATTTATTCTAAAAGTTGGATCTGGTGTCTCAGCACAGTGGGTTGCGCTAAGAAGTTCTGTAGAAGGAAATGATAAGGATGATAAAGGATTTAAGATCTTCCAATTAAAGCTGGAAAAACTTTCTGAAGTTGAGGTACCAGCGACTAAATCGTCTGTGGAATAATGATCCCCTCAAAAAAAAAAAAAAAAGTTTTTTTTTTTTTTTTTGACAGAATAATCCAGATGTGGTTAAGGGTGGAGCAGGGAAGCAATAATGATTTTTCAAGATTTCTTCCAGGACTGATGTTCTAAACCTCTGTTCACAGTGGGAGAAAGGAAAGGGGTGGGGGAGAATGGGAGACTGAATTAGAACATGTTAAACTCCACGCTTTTATAATTAAGTCACTGTACAATTTACGTCACGTACGCCTAACAATAACCAACTGAATTTAAAAAAATTAATGTGTGAAAAAAATAAAATAAAATAAAACTCTGTTCCTGCACAAACACCCACAGGGCCTGCCATCTTTCAGGGGCCATGCTGGGTGCCAGCAGTCACAAGTGTGAATTGGAGGGTCTCCCTGAGGGGCAGAGGGACATGCCGCCTTTGACCAATTCATGCCTCATTTGTGCATGGCGCGTTGGACTCCCTGTGCCACACGCAGGGGCGCCCCGAGGAAGCAGCCCTGCTCTCTGGAAGGACAGCAGGTGATACTTTCCCAACCCATGGGAAGGGGTCATTGGCAAGTAAAGAAAAGTGAAGTCACTGAGAGAAGGGGACTAGTTGTCGGAAACGTGTGACCGTTCTTCCGCTTGCTCTATCAAGGGTATACTGAGATCAAAGAGCCGGGCACAGTACTGCATGCCTCGGGAGGCCTGGCAATTTAGCAAGACCTTGTCTTCAAATAAAATAAAAAAGACTTTGGATGCAGCTCAGTGGTAGAGTGCCTCTGGGTTCAACCCTCAGTTCTGCTCAAGAAATAAAAAAGACCTCAAGGGAGAACGGGCTCTTTCCAAGAGAAAACGGGTGACCTGGCATTCGCAGAGCAAGGGCATGCCACCCTAGCATCGTTCCTACCAGTTGCTATGAAATATGCTGTCCCAGCAGTCGGAGATGTAGTTGGAGGCAGAGTAGAGCCACCGGAGGAGAAAGACCTGTGGAGAGGGAATATGGACCACGGTCAGCACTGCCCAGAGGAGGGTCCCCACCAAGACACAGTTGCTGTGAAACTGCTCGCAGCAGAGATTAGTCGCTGGCCCTGGATGGCCATGAGTCTGTGGCAGCCCTCCCTCCCTGCGGACGGTGCTCACAGGGGCAAGTTCATCGGTCAGGTCGGGAAGCACAGCCTCGGAGGACAGAAGAGCTGGATCTTTCCGCAGTTGGTCGAGATAACCCAAAAGCACAAATTTATCCTTCTCACTCCCAGTCCAGGGGTCTTCCAGGGTTTTAAACACCACCCTTCCTGCTGTGTTGCGTCTTTCTAGAATAGACACCTGGAAGGCAAGGAGAGAAAGACCATCAGAAGTCTCAAAAGCTTTGTAAACTACAGTTGTTTGTCTTTTTTTTAGGGAGGATGGACAAGTCTTAAGAGGAATAAGCTCAAACATGCATTGAAGATTCTAAAATATTTGTAAGAGACTGAAATCTTTCTCACAAAAGGAATTATATAGTTTTTATTTTTTAAAGAGAGAGGGACAGTGAGAGAGAGAGAGAAACAATCAATTTTATTTAGTTTTTCATGTGGCTTTTGTTGCTTGGACACTTGGTTGTGTACGTGGTGCTTGGGTTTGAACGTGGTGCATGCTAGGCACGCGCTGTAACCACCAAGCCACTGCTGCAGCCCCCCAGGAATTATATTTTTAAGGTGGGTGTCTCAGTATGTTGTCCAGGTTGGCCATGAACTCCCAGGTTCAAGCCATTCTCCTGGCTCAGGCTCCCAAAAGAATTATTTTCATGGTGACTTTTCAAAGCTTTTGTTAAAAGTTAAAGCTCTTTTTTTTCTTCAATAGACTCTGCTCTATAATTTTAAAAAAGGGAACAGTTTTTTAGAAAAGTTTTCCATGTTATCAAAATGAGCACAGAGAAGAATCCCCCCAGGGCTAGGGATGGACCCCAGGTCTCCCTCATGCTAGGCAAGCACTCTACCACTAGCTACATCTCCAAGAGAAGGATCTCATGCTTCTGGAGGATGGGAAAGATGAAGCAAAAGAGGCAGGAGGAGGGGGAATTTCCAAGGAGCATAATCAGCCTACAGGTTTGTAAAATCTGGCATCTTGGATTCTGCAAAACCACATCTGGAAAACCCTGTTGCGAGAGGGGCCTACGAGCCTTAACCTTTCCTCCTAGGAAAGATGCTGTCTGTGGAGGCCTGAGGCCGGGTCCAGGAGGAGAAATGGCCACATGGAAGACTGCTGTCAGAGCCAGCTTCTGTGGAGGCCTGAGGCCGGGTCCAGGAGGAGAAATGGCCACATGGAAGACTGCTGTCAGAGCCAGCTTTCCAAACAGGCCCTAGAAGTTTCCAGATCTCTGGAATCTGTATTCAATGTCCCCCAGAAGGAAGGAAACAGGGCCAAGGGCTGGGTCAGGAGATCCCATGGCTCACCGCTGATTTCCCTTGAAACGCCTCGCTGTCTGGCAGCAGGGTGCTGGCAAACTCTGGCTGCCGCCCACTGTGGACATGAACAAAGCGCACGGTGTCTTGTGTGTTTGCCAGGGCAAAGGACAGGAAGGCCTCGAAGGGTTTGCTCAACTTGGGAGCCTCTGTTGTCAGTAAGACCACGCAGTACCTGCAAAGGACAAGAGAGAAGACTGTCACCAGTTCCTAGCCAGAATCTACAACTGATGGTGAAGGAGAAAAGGATGCCCACTCTACAGAGTGAATGCATTTGGCATCTGTTTTAAAAATTAACTTTATTTTTTATGTTACTGGGGACTGGACTTGGTATACTCTACTAGTGAGCTACATCCCCAGCGCCCCCCCCTTTTTTTTAAAGAGAGAGAAGGACAGTGAGAGAGAGAGAAGGAAAGAATCACCTTTATTTAGTTTTCATGTGGCTTTTGTTGCTGTAACACTTCGTTGTGTATGTGGTGCTGGGCTTTGAACTTGCATCCTCACGCCTGCCAGGAAAGCACCGTAACTGCTGAACCACTGCTCCAGCCCCAGCCCTTTTTATTTTTTACATTAAGACTCGGTCTTGAACTTGTGATCCTCCTGCCTCAGCCTCCCAAGTAGCTGGGATTATAGGCGCACATCATCGCCTCATGTCTAAAGAGAAACTTCCAAGTCAGTGATGACCTGCTCCTTTTCCAGACTGGTGATGTTTTCCCTACACCAAACTCCATGGCATCTAGTCATTTCTCTAGGCAACGGTCACCCAATCCTTGATGCGGAAGGGCTTTTCAGGGAAGCTATCTGTCTTAGTTCTGCTTCCACAGGGAAGACTGATTGAATCCATCTTAGGACAGAAGCCACCGAGTCTCATTTGGGGAGCTCCCTTTGCAAGGCTCAAGTCTCACCATTCATTTTCCTGAGCATGTACTGAGCACCTACTACACGCCAGGTAAGAGAGGTGGCTTCCTCGCCCCTGTGGAGCTCATGCTCCAGGGGGAAGAGAGACAACAAACAGACACAACAAGGAACAGGAAGTGCTCTGAGAAAAAGAGGAGGAAGGGATGGAGAGGCCTGTGGGGCTACATAGGTTGGTCAGGGAAACCTGAGAAGGCGTGAAGTATGCCGTGAGAGGAGATGGGGCCACAGTGTGCCAGGCAGAGAGAACCACGGTGAGAAGACCCCAAGACAGAGCGATGAGACTGGATTCGGGGTTTTAAGATCACTGGCTGGCAGGGGAGGAGAACAGAAGGGGTGCAGAGAGACCAGGCAGTCTCCATACATTTTGTGTGAATGACAATCCTTATAGCTCAGATTGGAAAAGTCTGGAAACACAGGGCAATTCTTCATTCTAAACAATATTTGCTTTTCTTTCCTTTTTTTTAAAGAGAGAGAGAGGGGGACAGTGAGAGAGAGAGAGAGAATCAATTTTATTTAGTTTTTCATGTGGTTTTTGTTGCTCTGACACTCAATTGTGTATGTGGTGCTGGGGTTCAAACCCGGGTCCTCACAAATGCCAGGCAAGTGCCATAACCACTGAGCCACAACTCTAGCCCCTTAAATAATATTTTCAAGTAATATAAACAAAGGTATCCAGATACCTTTTACAGATGAAATAACCCCATATTTAACACTACCGACTCATTAATGTGAAAAAGTTATAATAAATATTTCCCTGCCTCTCTAGACTTTTGAGATATTAAACTTTCCACATACGTCATTGAAATTCCCAGCTGGCTCTTCTCCAAGACCTCGAATACTCTAGTGAGGCGAGTGACTGTCACGTCACTTCACTGAAGGCTCCCCGCCTCCCCGACACCTGCTAACTTGTGCTGTCCTTCAGGTTTTGGCCAAACCATCACATATTAGGTTTCTCTGGCCCCGGGGCTGGGCTGCTACACCCAAAGTTTGGTCTGCAGGTTCCCCGGATGAATACACCCTGCCACCCCATGGTGGTCAATTAACGAATGAAGAATCAGTTCTGTCACAGGGTGGATGTCTGGGTCCTGCGGTGGAATGGTGACCAGCAGAGCAGAGCCTGGAGCCTTACTTTCTCTGTCGGTGAGACCGCTTCACAGGGCAGAGCTCGTGGAACAGCTTCTGGCAGGTGAGCCTGGCTGCCAACAGGTACTTGTTCTGGGTGATGAAGTCTTCGATGACCTGCTTTTTCAGACCTCGAGCCTGCAGGGCAAGCGAGACGCAGCCAACTTTATTCAGTTTCCTCACGGCAAGTGGGCTTTACGCAAGCTTCATCAAAACGTGGCCCACCTGGCTAACGTAACATAGCCACGCACACGGGAGCCCACAAATGCGGTGATCTAGGTCAGCCCTGCGGGGCGGGAGTAATAATATTGCTAACTCAGATCAAAGGAATGGACAAGGGCTCTTTCCATGGAGAACTTTTGTACACGGTTTTATGTACACAGAATTTACAATTTAAAAAGTCGGTCATTTTGCATTTTAGCCAAATATATTTCCATTCAGGATCTGTAGCAAACTGGACAATTAAAAACAAATACCCGGGGGCTGGAGCGGTGGCTCAGCCGTTTCGGCGCTTGCCTGGCAAGCACGAGGACCCGGGTTCAAACCCCAGCATCACGTACACAACTAAGTGTTGGAGCAACTAAGACCATGTGAAAAACTAAATAAAGTTGTTTCTCACTTTCTCTCTCACTGTCCCTCTCTCTTTAAAAAAGAAATATTAAAAAAAAAATAAAAACAAATACCCAAGTAACAATGCTACTTCACAGAAAAGACAGACTACAAAATCATACATGAGAGGCTGGAGTGGTGGCTCAGCAGTTGGAGTGCTTGCCTGGCATGTGTGAGGATCCAGGTTTGAATCCCAGGGTACCACATACACAACTAAATGTCAGAGAAACAAAACCAGATGAAAAACTAAAGCAGAGACAGAGAAAAAGGGAATCAACTTTATTTAGTTTTTCATGTGGTTTTTGTTGCTCTGACCCTCCACTGTATATGTGGTGCTGGGGTTCGAACCCAGGTCCCTGTGCACGCCAGGCAAGAAATTCTGCTGAGCTACGGCTCCTGCCCCGCTCTCTATCTCTTAAAAAAAAAAATCAACTGTATGATTTATATCAGCAAACAGAAAATATAAGGAAAAGATTCCCTTTTTAATGGCAAGAAAAAATTACTTAGAAATAAGTTGAGAAAAAAAATACCATCTCTCTCTTTTTTTTTTTTCAGGGCTGAGGACCAAACTCAGGGTCTTGCGTGTGCTAGGCAAGCCACTGAGCTAAATCCGCAACCCCCCAAAATATCATCTTTTCAGAGAAAATTACAACAACTTAAGGAGACATACAGAGACCACCTAAGCAAATGAAACAGATGATCGCAGTTGTAGGCGGGAAGGCTCAGAATTGTAAAGGTGTCTACCTGATTTAAACAATTGATACAAACCCTCAAATCCCCAATAGATTTTGTTTTGCTTTGTTTTGACGTCCAGACCTTAAAATAGATAAAAAAGCATAATAGACTAAAAATAGCCAAGACGTTTTTGAAGGGGAAAAAAAAGACCCCCCCAAACAACAACTGTAACTAAACTTCTCCAGAATCCAAATCAGTGAGAGTACTTTTTTCCAGAGAGAGAGATCGTTTTACTTTCTCATCTGGCTTTTGTTTTCCCTCCACACAGTTGTGTATGTGGTGCTGGGGCTCAAACCCGGGTCCTCGCACGTGCCAGGCAAGCGCTCTACCACTGAGCCACAACTCTGGCCCTCATATCTACTTCTACGTCTCTTCTACCTATGACAGGAACTTTTCGTGTGTGTATGTGGGGGGATTAAACCTAGGGGTACTCTACCATTAAACCACATCCCCAGCCCTTCTTTTTTTCTTTTCTTTTTTTTACAGGACAGTGAGAGAGAGAGAGAGAGAGACAGAGAGAATCAATTTTTGTTGAGTTTTTCACATGGTTTTCTTGCTCTGACACTTAGTTGTGTATGTGGTGCTAGGGTTTGAACCTGGGTACTCGTGCATGCCAGGTGAGCGCCATAACCGCTGAGCCACTGCTCCAGCCCCCCCCCCCCGTCCTTCTTAATCCTGTTAAACTTTTTAATTTGGGGGGGGCACTGGGGATTGAATCTGGGGTGCTGTACCACTGAGCCATATTGCCAGCACTTTCTATTTTGAGACAAGGTCTTGCTTAGTCGCAGAGACTGGACTTTAACTTGCAATCCTCCTGCCTCAACCCCCTGAGTTGCTGAGTTAATAGGTGTGTGTCACCTCGCTTGGCAGTGCTAACACTTTATTTGGCTCAAAATCCAACTGTGGATGTGAGGTCGGTCTGGCTGAGACACGTGTCACCCCACTGATTGCCAGGGTTGAAACCTACATCACACAGATAATATAGTTGGAAAAGGGGAGGGCTGCTTTAATGGCTTTTTCAGGTAACTAAGGCTGTTCTTTGCTACACCAAAACTTATTAAATAGGGGCTGGAGTGGTGGCTCAGCGGTTGCAGTGCTTGTCTGGCATGAGTGAGGATGCGGGTTCGAACCCCAGCACCACGTACACAACAAAGTATATGAGTGATGAGGGCCACATGAAAAACTAAATAAAATTGATTCTGTCTTTCTCTCTCTCTCACTGTCCCTCTTAAAAAAAAAAAAAAAAGGAAAAAACTCATTAAATGGGCTGGAGCTCAGCAGTTATGGCACTTGCCTGACATGCACGAGGACACGAGTTTGAGTCCCAGCACCATAAACACAATGCAGTGTCAGAGCAATGAGAGCCACGTGAAAAACTAAATAAAACTGATTTTCTTTTTCACTTTCATTGCTCTCTCTTTAAAAACAAAAAAACTCATTAAATAAGTTTCTTAAGTTAGTTGCTGTGGCAATATAATAAATTCTGGATAGTTTAAGTTTTAGATCCATCAATTACCTTTTGCTTAGAAAGCGTATTTTTCACCTTTTATTTTATTAACCCATGATTCTGTAATGTCATGCATTGGTCATTTGGAAGATTGTTCACTGACCTTCAATGCTGGTATGGTTAAGTTACACCTACTGAAAAAAATCACATCGTGTTGATGAACCAATCTCTTCAGAAAGTTCTGAGACCTTGTCAATCTGTCATGCAAACTTTTTGAACTTCTAGTTTGCCTGGAGTCTATATTTATCATTGGCAACAGATACCATCAGTTGTTTTCTTTTCTTTTTTTTTGTACTGGGGATTGAACTCAGGGGCGCTTAACTATTGAGTCACATCTCCAGGCCTTTTTATTTTTTATTTTGAGACAGGGTCTTGCTAAATTGCTGAGGCTGGCCTTGAATTTGTGATCCTCCTGCCTCAGCCTCCAGAGTCACGGGGATTATAGGTGTGTGCCACCTGTAGTTGTTTTCTTTTCTTTCTTTTTTTTTTAAGAGGGAACAGTGAGAGAGGAAAGGAGAGAGAGAGAGAGAGATGCAATTTTAATTTAGCTTTTCATATGACTTTCATTCTTTGGACGCTTCATCGTGTATGTGATGCTGGGGTTTGAACTAGCGTACTCGCGGATGCCAGGCAAGAGCAGATGCCAGGCAAGCACGGTAACCACTGAGCCACCGCTACGGCCCCCGTAGTTGTTTTCTTATAGTGCTAGCCTTACTCCACTCAATTTTGTAAAAATGTCTGTTGAAGATCTGAGTCTAAATAACCATAGCTGTTTGTTAGTTATTCTGTCAAATAAAACTGATGTTTGGACTGTAGCGGTGGCTCAGTGGTTACAGCACTTGCTTGGCATGCGCGAGAACGTGGGTTAGAACCTCAGCACCACAAACGCAACGAAATGTCCAAGCAACGAAAGCCACATGAAAAACTCAATAAAACTGGTTCTCTTTCTCTCCCAAAAAAACAAAACAAAACAAAACAAAACAAAAAAAAAAACTGATGTTCCATCTAAAAAGACTGTTAGTTCAAGACTCCAGAGTTAAGCGCTTATCCGCAAGACAACCTTTGCACTGTGGCATGCAGGAGCTGGGCCGTAGGCACACTTCCTGTTTTGTCACACATTACAATGTGTTCAAAAGTTGAGGTTTAATGAAATCCATACTTCTTACAGCAGCATCAAGGACTTAAAGTGGAATGCTGCTTCTGTGCGTTTCTGCTTTGAGTGCTGGGGAGCTGCCCAGCAGCGACAGGCACCTGGTGCCCCGCCCTGCTTCCTACACAGGTGCACAGCTTCACCTGCGGCTCTTTAGCACCATCAGAGCGAACGTCACGGTGAAGAAGGCAAATTCTGTCTTGGTGTTATTATGAAAATTCTTTTGATCACATAGATTCCCTTAGAGGGTCTTTCGGACTCCCAGGGCTGTGAACCACATTCTGAAACTGCTGTCCTGTTGAATTCAGGTGTAGCAGGGTACATATGACATTCAAGACACCACCACTTCTCAAAGTCCGCAAATGGCCGTCGACAGAATGAATCAATAAATATAATGTGGCCCAAACTCCAATATAGCAAGGAAAGCAAATTAGACTACAGGAAACCGGTGCTACTAGTGTTACACTAAGCTGCGTGCCTGTCGGGAAATTTAGTCTGTGTTAAGTGTGCAATTTTTTTTTTTTTTTTATTTTGGCAATAGGGGCTGAACCCGGGGTGCGTTACCTCTGAGTTATATTCCCAGCCTCCCCCACCAACACCCAGGGTCTCAATAGGTTGTGAAGGCTCACCTCAAATTTGCAATCCTCCCTCAGCCTCACAAGTCACTGGGAATACAGGTGTGACCCCCACACCCCACTGAATGTGAAGTGACTGATTTTTTTTTTTTTTGGTACCGAGGATTGAACCCAGGGGGGCGCTTAACCTCTCAGCTCCATCCCCCAGCCCTTTTTTAAATTTTGAGACAGGGTCTCACTAAATTGCACAGGGCCTCACTAAGTTGCTGAGGCTGGCTTTGAACTCATGGTCCTCCTGCCTCATCCTCCCAGATCCCCGGGATTACAGGCATGCACCACCCAGCCCAGCTGAAGTGGCTCTTGAAACGTGGCTATTCTCCCGTACCTGGATGGCATCAGCAGGCTTGTTTATGTGCTCCTTAAAGATCAAGATGGTGGGGGCGTACACGTTGATGTTGTACTGCCTCGTCATCTCTTCTGCCCCTCTCAAACCAACATGCACATATCCAAATGACAAGTAATCTTTGTATGCAAAAGCAGTCAACTGTGAGAACATAACAGAGGACGAAAATGAAATTGATAGTGTGTCATCTAAGCTACAAATCAAGTGTCCTGTTCACATCAACGGGGGGGGGGAAGGGGGAGACAAACGCCAGCTCGGACAGCCCCCAGGTCTCCAGAATTCCCTGGCGTTCTAGCACAGAAACTACCAGCAAACGCAAGCACAGCTAACTCTTTCTTTCACAGAAGATGCAAAGTCGTCATTTTATTGATCTGTGCTGGATCTGAGGCTGGACTGTTTGGGGAATTACGGCAGATGGCAGTGGCTACCAACAGCTGGGCCCCGTCCTGGCTCATCTCATGTCACAGTGATGGTGAGAGGTGAGCTGGCAGTGCAGTCCAGAGTGTCATGAAGAGGGCAGGCGTGCAGTCACCTGGGCTTCAGTGGAACTGCAGTCACCACGCTGTGGAGACCCTGGGCAGGTGCTCTGACCACTAGAAGCCTCAGCATGTTGGTCTCTGAAATATGATGGCGTTCCCATCGCTGGATTCTTCCAGGAATTAAGGGGACATGGGAGTTCCAAGCACCAGCACAGTCAGCAGCTAGAGGTGGACAAAACCTCTGGTCCCCAAACATCTGTCATGCAGCTCACTAACTGAGGCTGAGCACCCTTGTCTGAAGGGCTTGGGACCAGCATGTTCCAGACGTTTTCAGATTTTGTAATATTAACATGCACAGAGAGACAGCTTGGGGGTGGGGCCAGCCATGACGCACATCATTTCTTCCACATGTGCTTCATACACACAGCCCGAAGGTAATTTTATGTGATATTTTTAGCATGCCTGTGTTTTTACAAAGACCCTTCACATGAGGTCAGATGTAGAATTTTCCATTTGTGGCAAATGGCTCAAAGAGTTTCAGCTTTTGGAGCACTCCGGATTTTGTATTTTTGGATTAGGGATGCTCAACTTAACGTGTACTGACAAAAACGACAGAGAGATTACCAGTTCCAATTCAGAGATGACCTTCCACCTAAAGAATGAGAACGTTCTACCAGGACAGGACATACCTTGTACAGCAGCGGTACAACAGGCTCCTGGTCAAACAGAAGGACGTGAGGCTTATTCTCTTGCTGCCAGCCAGAGAGGAATCTGATGTAATTTTTATTTGTAACCTTAAATTGAAAACAGGATGTTAGTTTCAATATTTAATTCTTTCTTTTTTTTTTAAAGAAAGAGGGACAGTGAGAGAGAGACAGAGAAGCAATTTTTATTTAGTTTTTCATGTCACTTTTGTTGCTCCGACACATTGTTGTATACTGGTGCTGGATTCGAACCTGGGTACTTGCACATGCCAGGCAAGTGCTGTAACCGCCAAGCTACTGCTCCAGCCCCAGTTCTTTTTTTTTAAAGAGAAAACCAATTTTATTTATTTTTTTCATCTGGCCTTTGCTTCCCCAAAACTTAAAAGTTGTGTACGTGGTGCTGGGGTTTGAAGCCGGGTCCTTGCAATTCTTAACAACTGTATTATACTCCAGTCAAATAAAAAAAGATGGTGTGTAAAACATCAAGAATGTAGACAATCTTTTTGCGACCCCCCAACCCATACTAGGGATTGAATCCAGGGGTGCTCAAATACTGAGCAACATCCCCAGCCCTTTTTACTTTTTATGTTGAGACAGGGTTGCACTCAGCTGCCCAGGCTGGCCTCAAATTTGCGAACCTCCTGCCTCAGCCTCCAGAGTAGCTGGGACTACAGGCATGCATCTATGCACCCAGCTGGTTCTTGCTTAATTGCAGAATACACCTGCTTTATTTTTGGTGGTGGGGACTGAACCCAGGGTCTCATACATGCTAAACACGTGTTCTACTACCAGATCTACTAAGCCAAAGAAGATATTCAATACTCGCCATTTTTAAGTGAATTACGTCTCTAGCCAGAATTTTTTTGACAGTAATTCAAAAAAGCTTCTGCATGCTGCATCCCCAATATCTATATAAAAGCCAAATCTGCTTCAGCTCATGTTCAGACTCTTATCAAGGTGACATCACCTGCAGGCCAAGGCCCAGGTTCCTTAAAGGGCTGGGGATGCTCTGAGCCCTTCTCAGCAAGGTTCCCGTAAACCCCTCTCTCCTCCTCACCAAGGACTTCGCACAAAGCAGCCTACACGTTTCCAGATCTGTCTGCCTGCAGCCCACTTCTTCCTTTTCTCATCTCACCTGTCAGACTCAGTATAGGTGCCACCTCTGTCAGGAAGCTTTTTGTAATTCTTAGGATGGGCTCCAAAATACTGGATGGCAATAATAACCTCTAGCCCGGGAGCTGCTGGAAAAGCGTCCTCGATACTTAGTTACTACACCCAGCAAAGAACAGATATTTCATAAAAGTTTGAGGACCTACTGCAACAACATATCGTCATTTTAGAAGCCCATAATGCTCTCTGACCTTTCAAGCCAACTCAAATATTTCTTCTGTGGACGATTCTGGCAGAACAGCTGACGAAGAGTGCATGTAAAAACGTCATGGAAATTTCTGTGATTACTCTCTGGTATTGTTAAAATAATGAATTATTTGGTCAGGTGCAGTGGTGCACGCCTGTAACTCCAGCAACTTGGGAGGCTGAGGCAGGAGGATCACAAGTTCAAAGCCAACCTCAGCTACTCAGCCAGGCCCTAAGCAATAGAGAGAGACCCTGTCTCAAAATAAAAAAATAAAAAGGGTTGGGGATGTGGCTCAGTAGTTAAGCACTGCTGGGTTCAATCCCTAGTACCCAAAAAAAAAAAACCAAAAAAAAACAAAAACAAAAACTAATAGGAACTCTGGGTCTGGTTTCTGAGATCTTCCCAGCAAGGCTTTTTTTGGGTACCAGAACTGAAACCAGAGGTGTTTAACCACTGAGCCACATTCCCAGCTTCTTCTTCTTTTTTTTTTTTTTTTAAGAGGGAGGGTTGGAGCTGGAGCAGTTGCTCACTGGTTACGGTGCTTGCCTGGCATGTGCGAGAATGCGGGTTCGAACCCCAGCACCACGTACACAACAAAGTCTCGGAGCAACGGAAGCCACATGAAACACTAGATAAAATTGATTCTTTTTTTTAAGAGAGAAGGACAGTGAGAGGGAGGGACAGAAAATCAATTTTTATTGAGTTTTTCACTGGCGTTTGTTGCTCTAACACTTAGTTGTGTACGAGGGTGCTGGGGTTCAAACCCGTGACTTGCGCATGCCAGGCAAGCACCGGAACTGCCGAGCCACCACTTCAGCCCAATAAAATTGATTCTTATGAGAGAAAAAAAAAGAGAGGGTCAGTGAGAGAGAGAGCAAGAGAAAATCAATTTTATTTAGTTTTCCACGTGGCCTTCACTGCTCCAACACTTCATTGTGTATGTGGTGCTGGGGTTCGAACCCGCATCCTCACGCATGCCAGGCAAGCACCAAAACCTCTGGGCCACCGCTCCAGCTGCCCAGCTCCTTTTTTGAGACAGGGTCTGGTGAAGTTGCTCAGGGCCTCGCTAAGTTGCTGAGGCTGGCTTTGATCTTGCAATCGTCCTGCCTCCGAGCCACTGGGATTGCAGGCGCGTGCCACAATGCCTGGCTGCGTCCGGTTTCTTCAGCGCAAGCTTTTCTTTGTGAACTTCATCCGACTTCTAGTGTTACATCAGTGTAAGTTTTCAGAGTCCCCAAAATAATATCTGAGTTCATGGAGTTGGATATGAACATTCAATGCAAAAGCAAATGTAATTTAATTTGAGCATGAACAAATTCATGAGCCAGAAAGACAACCTTTTTTTAGAGAGAGAGGGACAGTAAGAGAGAGAGAGAGAGAGAGAGAGAAAGAAAGAAAGAATCTATTTTATTTTGTTTTTCATCACTCTGATACTTAATTGTGTATGTGGTGCTGGGTTTGAACCTGGGTCCTTGCACATTCAGGGTAAGCGCTGTAACCGCTAAGCCACTGCTCCAGACCCCAGAACAACATCTTTTATCCTACTACATGATCCAAGAAAAAAATTTGTTTTTTTGTTGACTAACTAGAAAACAGTTACTTTGGCTCAGAGTCCTATCAAAAGGTAAACTCGGTGAGACGGTTATTAACACGAATGAATTCTTTCAGTCTATACTTCACCAGTTTCAATTTTCAGTCTCCTATAGACTTCATTTAAATCATTCAGTCTGAGTGATCAATTAACTAAAACTGCCTTGCCCTGTTCAAAACGAAAGTCAGGTCCCAAAGCGGACAGCCAGCACCCCAGGCACCTGGTGAACAACTCTCCTCTCCAGGTACTCACCTTCTCCACCAAGTTCCCTGGAAGAAGGCTTTCTACAAACTGCCTGAGGTTCTCACGGACGACCGCATTGTGGAAGAAGGAGATTTTCCCATTTATGATTCCGAGGATAGAAGGTGTGCTGTGTGCTCCCAGGTGATGGGCCAGGCGTCTCTCATAGCCAGCATGGACCACACCGATTCCCACACCTGCAAGGTACGGAAGAGCTACATGAAGCCTGCGTGTGCCCCATCGCAGCTGGAAGAAACGCTGGTAAGTGATTTTTCAGTGTGAAATTGAAACCAACCTAGTAGAAGAGAATTTCCTCCCTCTATCCCTTCCTTCCTTCCAACCCTGGGTTGAATCCACGAGTGTTCCACCACTGACCCACATCCAAGCCCTTTTAATTTTTGATTTTGAGACAGGGTCTTGCTAAGTTGCTGAGAGCCTTGCTTAGTTGCTCAGGCTGGCCTTGAACTTATGATCCTCCTGCCTCTGGAATTATAGGCATTCACCAGCACACTTGCGCACTTTTGTGATTATTTCCAAATTAATAAATTCCCCTAGAGTGGAACTGCTGAGTAAATGGCAGTGACCCCAACCTGAATGCCTAAAATTGCTGGGGAGACTAAATAAATCTGTCTGCAGGGGTTTGTGACCCTTGGAGCATTCCAAGTTGCAGGAGAGAGGAACTCCAGGCCTGCAATCCACCCATTTCACACATACACAGCAGTTAAGTGGCTTATGCCAGGGGAGCAGAGCAGATGAAACAGCAGAACAAGAATCCACACTACCTTCTAGAAGCAATTCCACTACACCTGTTTAATCACACCGTAGGCGTTAAAAGTGACAAAGGAACAATGTCAACAGAGGGAAGCGCAGGAGGAGTTCTGGGATCACAGCGGGTGCTACACTGAGAGCTGGGTCTTGTGTAGACAGAAGGTAAACTGCCTAGGGAGGTCACATGACCAGCAAAGGCCCCTGGGGTGGACTCAGCACTTCCTGAGCCTCAGGTTAGGGTGCCTGGAACTCTGCATGTGCTGTTCACAGCCCACAGGTCAAGTGAGGAAATCTGCTGCTGCTGGGAGGGGTGGGAAATGTCCTTCCCCCTGGGAGTGATTCAGGGTCTCCATCACAGTGAACAGCAGTTTCCACCATCTCCTGTCTTCAGATTTTCACACTCTGAGTTCAGGATTCTTTTCTTTGGTCGACGCTGAGGATGGAACCTGGAGCCTCCAGCATGACAGGCAAGTGCTCTACCACCGAGCGATGTCCCCAGCCCCTCAACTTCGGGATGCTTTTTTTCCCGGTGGTACTGGGGACTGAACACAGGGCGGTCTACCACTGAACTCGTTTCCCAGCCCATTTTATGTTTTTATTTTGAGATAGGGTTTCACTAAGTAGCTCAGGTTGGCCTTGAACTTGTGATCTTCCTGTCTCAGTCTCCGAAGTTGATGGGATTCCAGGAAACTTTGGGATTCTTCAAGCAAGTTAAGTGGGGACAAGAGCAAGGAAAATCATTTCCGTATTCTCCTGATTCAACAGGATCTGCTAGAAGACAGACAGACAAGCCTAGAATCCAAATGAACTTGAGCAAAATCTCTTTTGCGTGTGTGGTGCTGAGGATCAAGCCCGCGCCTCCTATTTGCTGGCAAACCCTCTGCCACTGTGCCACACCTCCAGTCCTTAGTAGCAACTTTAAAAGAAAGGCAAGCCAACGGTTTTCTTTCAGTGACATTAGCTTTCATATGGAACAATGTTTCTGGCTAACTTGCATATCCTGAGAAATTGAAAATACTGTATTTTCTCCTCTTTCTGAGAGCCTCCCTTCTGCACAGCACTGAACACCTCCATCGTGCCCGTATCCTGAGATGTCAAATTATACTCAGGGCTGTTGTGCAATCCTAAACTTGTAGCATACCCTTCAGCGAAATTCTTTCTCCCCTCCTTATGTACAAACTTATTTTTTCCCCACCTCTGAACACGCCTTCACAGATGGCACAGGGCCAAGTGGGAGAACACACGATTGTCAAATCTGGCTGAAAACAAACCTGTTACTAAACAAACTATGAAGATGCAAAACACTGGGAAATAAAACCAAGAAAACAGAGTAAAGCAAAACACAAAATATTTTCACCAATCTGTAGACAGACCCTTCTCCTAGATCATATGAGATTAGAGATTCAGCCAATACTTGAAAGAGAGGAATTCTTTTTTTTTTTTTTTTTCAGAGAGAGAGGGAGAGTGAGAGAAAGAGAATCAATTTTATTTACTTTCCTCTGGTCATTGTTTCTCTGACATTTAGCTGTGTATGTGGTGCTGGGTTCAAACTTGGGTCCTCACACATGGCAGGCAAGTGACCTGACCACTGAGCCACTGCACCAATCACCCCTGCTCTTCTTTTGTAAACAACCTTTTTTTTTTTCAGGGCTGAGGACCCAGGCTCTTCTTTTAAAGAGACAGGTTCTCACTATGTCGGCCAGGTTGTGAGCTCCTTGGCTCACTCCGGTGATCCTCCTACCTTAGCGTCCCAGGTAGCTGGACTACAAGCACATCCCACACCTGCAATTTCTTTCTATTTTTTTTTTTTTTTTAAATAAGGAGTCATGGTGAATAATTACTGCATGGATACCCAAATGGGCTCTCCCTAAAGTGATATTCGATTTCCAAATCTCAACCTAGAAATCAAGTATTATTTCACTTCGTCTGCATCTCCGAGCAAGAACTAGTGTGCTAGGGTGTTTTCAGTGTAGCGCTTGAGTTTCCTGGGTACAAGTACCAGGGTTTGCTCATTTCTGAAGCAGTGCAGTTTAGGAGGGTAACTCCTGGGTCCATACCAACAGTGGTGCTTTTAGGGAGTGTGACCTTGAAAATGTTTCTTAACCTTCTGCCTGTTTCCATATTCATAAAGCAGGGATAGAAATAGTCTCTCCTCACTGGGTTATTTGAAGATAAGACTCCACACGGAGCGCCACACACAATGCAAGGCAGGTGATACGCTCAGTCAATAAAAGCTACAGTTACACATTCTTCAGTGTCTAACGTAAAAATTGGCACCTGAAAATTGATCAGGAAAAAAAAGTTTCAATGAGAATATGAGCTGGGCGCAGGGGCACATGCCTATAATCCCAGGAACTCAGGAGGCTGAGGCAGGAGGATCACAAGCTGGAGACCAGCCTGGGCAACTTAGCAAGATCCTGTCTCAAAGAATAAAAAATAAAAAGAATTGGGGATGTGGCTCAGTGGTAAAGTATCCCTGGGTTCAGTCCCATGTACCAAAAACCCAAACACAAAAAACAGAATACGGGATGAGCTCCTTGTCACCCCTATTTCTCCTTTAGCACTGTATTATTCTGCTTTTGCAAACGTGAAGTTGGTGCTAATTCTCTGCATACGTGTTTTCTCTTCCACTGAACGGTGAACTCCTTGTGACCGGGGATGGCACTGACCATTTCTGGGCCCTCCTCTGGGGCACAGTCGTCAGTGGCAATGCTTCTATACACTAACTATTTCCGTACTGAGCATCTGTCACCTCCCCCCAGAGAGCTGCAACCTTTCTTCTCTAGGCAGAACTATTCCACTTTCGGGGCTGCAGCAGTGGCTCAGTGGTTACGGCGCTTGCCTGGCATGTGCGAGGACATGGTTCAAACCCCAGCACCATGTACGCAACAACGCATCGGAGCAATGAAAGCCACATGAGGAACTAAATAAAAAACTGATTCTTTCTCACTCACTCAAAAAAAAAAAAAAAAAAATAAAAAGAACTATTCCACTTTCTTTCACACACCACAACCTGGGAACTTCATGTCATTGTGAGATGATGACCAGGCTTTTCCAGACCACTCAGCTCGTCTCTGAGACTGTCTGCTGCTCCTGTCCATTCAAAATAGAAATGTTTTCTAGTAACTTCCTAAAGTGCGGTGATACCTCATAGATGGGGAACGGCCATGGAGACAGACCTGACCTCATCTCAATGTCACCAAACTACAACCAAGTGGAACCAGGCTGTCAAGAACTTCCGCCAACCTGAATGCTCCAAAAGAGAAAATGCCCTATAAACCAAATTAATCCAGCACAGTTAGCTACACCTGTCCAGGCAACTTGGGAAGTGGGGCAGGGAGTGGCAGACTATTCAGTAAGCGTGAGTACTGTGGATGGCAGTTCCAGCTTCTTTCATTTTTGTCATTTTGGGGTTCTGACTTACTAGAATTATATATCACGACAACCCCCAAAGAATGGCAGGACTGTCAGTCAGCAAGGGAGTAAGGACACTAAAGGCAGGACAGCACCATGGTCCTACACGAGGATCACAGAACCGGACAGCCTGGGTTTGTGCCCCAGAACTGCGACACAGCCACTGTGACCTTGGACGGGTACCGGGAGTGAGCGGGCATCTGCAGGAGGCCACCACAGCACACCTGCCTCCCAGGGCCGCCTGGGAGAGGCGCAGAGGTAAGGAAGCTGGTCCAGCTGCCACGATGACTGTGGCTGCTGCACATGGAAGGTTCCAGTGCAGCTGTCTTTTCAGGCCAGCTCCCCCTGCTGATTCAACTCTTCTCTACCGCATTCCTTGCCCACCTGGAAGCTCCAGGGCAGAGTTGATCTTGACTCCGTTCTCCTCTTTCCTCATTTCTCACGTTCGAAAGGTTCCAGAAACCAGGTCCCCCAGGGACCTATGCGGGACTGTGCGCACTTGTCCCTCTCTCCATTCCTGCTGCCCTGGATCAGGTCAGCGGCTGCTCTCTCGCCAGGGTTCGTCCACTCCCTGCCTCGATTCTCACCTTCCTCAGCTGCCCTCTCACGGCTGCACCTGTGAGCCTTCGGAAGTGCAGACGTGATCGATCACGCTCTGTGCACACACCTTATTACATACGCCTGGCCTTATTACACACTACCATAGAGTCCGGCTCCCGGGGCTGGATTTTCAGGCTCCTTCCTCCTGGCTCCTGGATGCTCCTCCTGCTTCCTCCTCTGTCACCCACAGGGCTCACCCAGCCACAGGGCTGCGGCTACTCTCTGGGTGCCCTGTTTCTCTGCTGCCCAGCTCCCTCGGACTGTAGTTCTATCCCTCACTTTTCTGCCCAGCCAGCCTCCAGCCCTCTTCAAGGTTCAAGTTCGAAACAAGTCAAAATCAGTGGTCTTCAGTCAACAAGCTGAAGAAAGTGGAGTAAGAGAGATTCTCAGAGGGGATTGTAAAATTAGGCACTTAAAAAATTTTCACTCTGGGGCTAGAGCACTGGCTCGGCAGTTACAGTGCTTGCCTGGCATGTACCACGTACACAACAAAGTGCTGGAGCAACGAAAGCCACCTGAAAACTACATAAAAAGTTGATTCTCTCTCTCACTGCCCCTCTTTAAATTTTTTCCCCCTCTGGTGCCAGGCACAGTGGTGCACACCTGTAATTCCAGTGATTTGTGGAACTCAGCAGAAGGATCAAAAGTTCAAGGCCAGCCTCAGCAATTCAGTAAGATGTCTCAAAATCAAAAGGGCTGGGCTATGGCTCAGTGGTGCAGCATCCCTGGGATCAGTCCCCAAAAATTGACTCTGGTAAACCAAAAAACCCAGCTAATCCGAAATTCCTTAAGGGTCATAACATCTGTCAGGCACTTAACAAAGTTGTTCTTAATCTTCATAACAATACTGCTGGTTTGACATTGCTGCTGCTTTAGAGGTGAAGAAACCTGGGCTAGATATTTGTTGAAAGGACATAACGACAGACTAAGTGACGGAGCTGAGATGTGGGCGCCAGGATACCAGATCCGAGCCTGTGCTCTGCTGCCTCACACCGAATACGCGTGTCTGGCGTGTTGAAACGTCATCCAGGCCCTGACTGACTATGGTCCTGAGCACGCAACGGCTGGGTGTTCATGCTCTGCTATGTCTCAGCGTCAGCTCCTAGACTAGTTTTCAGCATCCCACCTAGTATGGCCTAAGACGCAACCCTGCTCTGTGACGAAGGAGCTGTTCAACTGAGGCTTTCACTCACTGTCACTGTCACCCAACAGGAAACGTCTGCTGGTGGCCTGCCACACGTCAGACACTGCCCTACTCACTCCCTTGGCTTCTGGCAGTCAGGACAGCACTTTGCCAAATCTGAGTACCCAGGTGCTTCCAAACAACAGGCTGAACATCTGTTTTAGAAGACACGAACCAGTGACTGTCAGCAGTCTGTTTCATCGGAGAAACCAGGCCTCTCTACCCCTAGGGTTGAGCGCGTCCCTTTTCAGCTACTCAAGAACAGCTCTGTTAATGTCTGTAAAACGCAACACACAGAGAATTCAGAAATTCCAACTTAAAGGAGTTGCTAAAGTAAACATCCTCCTGGCACCCGATGGTAACTATGGACGAAGGAGAGGTGAATCTGCCATGCACACTGTACCCTGTGGCCACCAGAGTGAGCTGCGGGCTGCAAGTCTGTCTTCCCCGCAAAGTCCTGTGTCGATGCCTCACCCCACTTATGATGCTACCTGGACAGGGCCTGCGGAGGGTAATGAGGGCGTGCGAGCGACAGCTGCATGATGGGATTAGTGGCTTCACAAGTACAGACGTGACATGTGACTTAGCAAGATGGCCACCCACAAGCCAGGAATGGCACCCTGACCTTGGACTTACAGCTCCAGAACTGTGAGAAATAAATTCCTGTTGGTTAAGCCACCGAGAGTATGGTATTGTATTGTGGCAGCCTGAGGTAAGACAGAGACTTTTAAGAAGAAACTAAGTCAAACTGTGGTCCCGAGCATGAGCTCTAACCTCAAATGACTGGTGTCCTTATAAGTGGTAAAGATACAAAAAGAGCTGTAGAGAGATGACCATGTGGCTGTACAGTGAGCAACCGGCCATTTGCAAGCCAAGAAAAGAGGCTCTCGAAGAAGCCAAACCCACTGACCACTTGGATCTTGGACTTCTAGCCTTCAGAACTATGAGAAAACAAGCCTCCTTTTTTAAGCCACCCAGGCTGTGGCATTTTGTTAAGGCAGTCCCAGCAAACTAGCACAGAGTGAAATTATAAGCACCATAGTATCTGGCATACCCACTATCGTTAAAATTGAAGCTTGAAGACAGGCATGGTGGCACATGCCTGTAATACAAGTGACTCTGGAGGCTGAAGTAGGAGGATCACAAGTTTGAGGCCAGCCTCGGCAACTTGGCAAGACCCTGTCTCAAATAAAAATAAAAAGGGCAGGGTGCATAGCTCAGTAGTAAGGCACCCCTGGGTTCAATGCCCAGCAACAAAACAAAACAAATCAAATGCCCTGATGCTGAGGACTGCTTCATTCAACTGATAATTTTTGAGCTTCTCTAGGCATTTAATGTCTGGATACCATGTAGAGCTTCCAATCAGTAAGGTGGCCTGTTTTCCCTCTCTGAAAATGCATCCATCGCCATGAACGTGTGACGAGAGATCATGCTAACATTCCCTTCCCCCAGTGGCCCACACAATTCAAGAACGATAAGTCACCTTGTACATGAAGACCTCCCAACGGATTGAACTCTTACCCAAGCCTTCCAGTTCTTGAACTACTTCTTTCCAAACAGGCTCGATATGGATACAGCTAAAGCACCAGTCTGAGGTGATCTTAATGAGGTAGGGTTTCTTGAAGCTGTCCGGAACTACTTCGTTCACATAGTGTGAAAAGTGCAATAAATATTTTTCATCTATTGAGTCCCGCCGCTCAGAATTGAAAGGGAAGTGAAAAAATGATTCATCAAAGTAAAAGTTCTCATGGAAATGGCGGAAGCGATACTCCCGCTGCTGCTGCTTCTGGTAGCCCTGGTTCTCTCCAGCATCACCATAGTGATCATAATGAGATCGCTTTTCTTCATTGGAAAGAATCTAGAAAGAAAGAAAGATAAGAAAGCTACACCACAGGAAGGTCAACCCAAAGGACTTTTCTGGAAGTGGTCTGAAAAACAGGACAAAACTACAGATAGAGATCAGGACATGATCAGATGCTCTCAACACAGTGGTTCAACATGCTGAGAAACTTCTCAAGAGGAACACTGAAGAAAACTCAAGGCCCAAATATTTCAACTGTTTACAAACTCATGCTAATGTTGGCATCAGACTTCAAGCCACCTCAGCCAGCATGTCACCAAAACAAGCCAAACTTGACACAAGGGTGAGCACGAGGGCTCAGTCACGGAGAGCTGACTTGGTCATGCTTTAGAGGCTGGAAGGTGAACCATGCAGATCAGGATATGGAAGGACGTGAACACCAGAAAGCAGCCACAGGCCTGAGTGCAGCGTCGTGTGTGTTAGCTGACTTTCAAGTCTAGCAATCGAGAATCTGTTCAGGAAGGTGAGTCAACCTGATATAGGCGGACTCTTGTGAAGAGAGAGAGAAAGATGGGGACTAGATGGGGACCCAGATCTATGAGTGTGACCAGCCACGCTTGTCTCGTTAAGTTAGATGAACAAAACCTCCAATATATGCTTGTGTCACATCAACTAGAACAAAAGCCATCAATTTAAATGTCTCCAGGTTCAAAGACACACACAATGTGCCCACAACTGACTTATGGCTGGACCGGTTACAAGAAAATTCCCGAACCCCAAGTATCAAATGATTGACGTGGAATTTGATTGTCACAAATGTCTGCCTGGGAACCTGCACTTTTTCCCGGAAAAATCCTATTCTTAAGAGAGCTCGGCCCTGGGTGTCACTCATCTTCTCTGCTTTTAGAGGCAAGGGGTGTCCATGCCCTACCTTTGGGCTGTGAGTGCCTTTGCTTCGCTGTCCTTTAATCAGTCTTTGCTGTACTTCCTTCCCACACATCCAGAAGTTCTTTCCCAAGGCATAAGTCAAGAGCCCACCTGGGCTGCAATGAGGTTCCACGGCCCCTTGGAAGGGACCTTCTCGGACCCCTGTCTGGTGACAAACCTATAGGCTCGGTAGTATCTGCAGAGAGCATCCCTTTTGCAAATGAGGAAGCCAGGGACTCTCTGTTAAGCTTATTCTAGACCAAGCTTCTTAAACTGACATGTTGGAAAATTACTGAAAAATCTTGTGTCTAAATGTATTTGTAACCTTGTGTCACTGTAATAAATATAGGCACAATGCTGTGTGATTCTTTAACATAAGGTAAGAGACATATTCTGGGTAACTCTATAATTCTAATTAAACTTTTAAAATAGGTTGGGTTGATGCCCCTCACTGGATGAATGGATCCAAAAACTGTGGTATATAAATACCATGGAGTTCTACTCAGCTATTAGAAACAATGAAATTGCAGCGTTTGAAGGTAAATGGATGGCGATGGAAGAAATCATGCTGAGCAAAGTTAGCCAAAACCAGAGAGTCAAGGGTCAAATGTTTCCACTCATTTATGGAGGCTGGAGCTAAACCCAGGCCTGTGTGAAAGGTAGTTAATCTCATGTATTAGACCCAACAAAGGCATAGCAACACACAATCTAGGGCCATCATAGATATGTACTTGGGGGGAGGATAGAGTGGGTGGAGGAAGGGAGAGGGAGGGAGAATAGGGAGGGATCTAGCAGGTAATTCTGGTTTAAGTGCATATGCATATCATATTGTTACTTTAAATACATTTCCGATTGTACGATAACTCAATTCCTTAATAAAATATACTAAAAAATAAATAAATAAAATAGGCTAGGTTTTCAAGAGCTGGTGGTCAGGCACCTGTTTCAACATCCTGGATCTGGCAAGAATGTTCTAGCTAGCATTATTCAGCAATTGGGTCAGGGCATGCTTTATCAGAAAGGGCATTCTAGAACTGACCACCCCAGTCAAGGAGCTAATGGAGGCACCAGTCTGACACGCTACCTCGTAGGCCTTGCTGATTTGAATGAACTTGTCTTCCGCTCCAGGATCTTTGTTTTTGTCGGGGTGCCTGAAACACAGATGGGCAGCCAGTGAGACAGGAGTTCACCTGTTACACACGGTTATTTCACATCCTCATACACACAGTTCACTACATCAAAGGCACGTGGAGGACCATTTTGTTAGGACAGTTTCCTAAAATATATGGCAGAAGCCACCGGCTGCTTCACATGACTCTAAGAAATGAAATTTGGAAACAGGCACTTTTCCCCCAAAGCACCACTCTGAGAGGCGGGTACGAGGGTGCCTTTCCCTGCTCCCAAACTCTGCTCGGTGGGTTGTGCTGAATTGCTCTACTGTAAGAACAGATTTCCTCCCATGATGCCAGGATTCCCTGTGTCACACAGACACTGTTGCAGGTGTTTCTGTGACAACACAGGCTGGTGTAAGAAACAGCTTTTAGGATCCACAGGGAAACTGTTCAATAATACAGATTCCAAACAGTATCCCACTGCTCACTCTTCCTTTTTTTTTTTTTCTTTTAAGAGAGAATCAATTTTATCTGTTTTTCATCTGGCCTTTGTTTCTCCAACACATAGTTGTATATGTGGCGCTGGGGTCCAAACTTGGAACCGTGCGAATGCCAGGCAAGTGCTTTAACGGCTGAGCCACCGCTCCAGCCCCACACTGCTGACTTTCAAACTAGAACACTTCAGTTTTCATTACTACTCTGGTTGTCCTATTCTGCCTTTTACCTATAAATGCATAATGACTTTTCAAAGCTACATGTTTAAGCTGTGAAAGAAGTCTACAGTTCATGTAGTTACTTCAACAAATACCAGAACTAAATCTTCAATACCTGCTGTCATCGACAGCTGGCAATTAATTGTCTCCATCTTGAAGTCATTTATTACTCTACGATCTTTTTATGGTTATCAGGTTTCGGATTTTAAAGTCCAGGGGAGCTAGGGCTAGTTTACTTCCTTGTATCTCCTTAAGCTCTAAATCAGTGTTTCGTATAGATTGATTTTTCAATGTTTACTTTATTAAGAGACCCTGGATAATAAGAGTTTTATCTTTTATATAACCATGTCTGCTAACCTCTACTAAATCTCCCCTTGCAAAGGTTCTAGAAAGAAAAATAATTCACTGGGAAGCAAATGACTACTAAAAACACACCAAATGCCTTGGAATAAAATGTTTAAAAAGTCTATAATTCTAGCAAGAATATGTTTGAATGAATTATACCACATATTCTGGTCTCTGTAAAAAAACAAGGAAACTTCAAATGCTTGACTGTTGAATTTGGACATCACTCCTCCCTTAACCACTCAATCCTTGCTGTGGATGTTGGTGGGGGAAGAAACCCTGGCAAGCTGGCTAGGCATGATGAAAACAGAGTGACTTAAGGAAGCAAGATGGAGATTCCACAGGATGTTTCTGAATGAACAGAACAAAACAAAACACACACACACAAAATAACAAAAAAACAAAATATTTTCCATATTCAAACTGAGGCTAAAGGCTGAGTAGATAAAATTATGCAGTCACACAGATGATTGGGGAAGAAGGGTGGAAAGGGTAGCAGGGTCTCCTGGGGAGCTGGGGTTCGGAACACGGATCCTGCAACAGGGCAGCCAAGGCTTAAGAAGCAGAGAGAGCGCGAGACAGCGCCAGCTTAGAAGGAGCGTCTTCCTCAGTGTGGGAAGACACCGCAAAGTTGAAAACATTTGGAAAAGGATAAGTTTAGCCCTAGGAAAGGATCCTCCAATGCTGTTTTCAATGAATATGAAATTATTTCATGAGCTGCAATGTGACAGGCAACCTTTAAATTTCAGCAAAGAAAACATTGTGCGTGGTATCTTTTGGCCTCTAAAGGAATAAAAGCAAAGACAGAAAAGGTAATACAGTGAAGAATGAGACGAATTAATTGACTGTCTAGGTGACTGAACCATGTCATACCAATTTTTCTTGGGGTAGAAGGATTTGTTTATTTTGCTAATTTGGATGCTAAATGAAAAGTACCTAGGATAAAACTTAATTATTAGGAGAGAAAAAATGCTTTCCTGAGAGGAAAAAGGCAATTTCAAGGGATTTCACTAAACAAGGGAAGATTCTTGTGAAGTCTAAGAAACTAATAAACCTCTTAGTAAAACATAATCTAACAACTTCTTCTCCCTGCTCTAGCTCATTCGGAAGGTCAGTTTTTTTTTCAGTGTATATGAAACCTTATGAAACCACTATGAAGTGAAACTGAAACTATTCCAAGTGATAAAACACTGCCATAGCCAAAACACCAGAAAACAATAGTACAATAGAGAAATACAGGTAAAATAAAATTTTAGGTTTTCACTAGATGACACTATATATTTCTATGGTGATGAATTACTCCTAGAGAATCTAATAACTAAAGAAGAGAAGCATATGACTCATTTAATTAATATCATAACACCCTTTTCAGCTCTGGAAGACAGAAAAGTCAAAGCAGTACATTTTAATAGGCCCCATGTCCCCAAGCTATCTTTTTTTTTTAAAGAGCAAGGGAAAAAGCAAGAGAGAATAATTTTATTTATTATTTCATTATTTATTATTTTATTTTTCATCTGGCTTTTGTTTTTCTGACAGTTGTATACGTGGTGCTGGGGTTTGAACCTGGGTCCTTGCGCATGCCGGGCGAGCGCTCCAACCGCTGAACCAGCGCCCCAGCCCCACAAGGTAGCTTTTATGCACTGAAACTACGGTCCGAGGCTATGCCCTGTCCAAAAGTGTGTCATCATCTTACAGATTAAATGCAGATTTATATATTTTGCTTTAAACACTAAGAAGCAAGAGTTTGAAATGTTTTTGAGAGCAAGTTTTTGTAAAGAGCCCCTGGAAGGAGGCCAGGCCTAACTAGAGGCTTTTTAGCATCTAGTGCTGGGTTCCTCATGATGTGAGTATGGTCTAAAATACTCATTTAAAACCTTATTAGTTTTTTGGTACTGGGAATTTAACCCAAGGGCACTTTACCACTGAGCTACATCCCCAACCCTTTTTATTTTTTGAGAGGGCCTCACTAAGTTGCTTAGGGCCTTGCTAAATTGCTGAGGCTGGCCTCAAACTTGCAATCCTCCTATCGTAGCCTCCTAAGTCACTGGAATTACAGGCATGCACCATCTCACCCAGCTCAAACCTTGTATTTTAAATTGCCTTTCACTTTTATTGCAATAAGGTCAACACTGAGATGTATCTGTCTACTGAAGAAGGGTGCAAGGCAGAGTCATGCACAGTGGATGTCATCCGCCTGCGGCAGCTTTGCTCCTAACTCCCTGCTCCCCTTCAGCTCTTTCCCAAACACTAACCCTCTGACCCTTTCTTAGGTGCAGATGGACAAACGGTTAAAAGCAGAAAACTAAACAATACCACCTCCCTAAAAACTAATGGCACAGAGGTCAAACTGTGGCACTAAGAGGTCACACACACAGCTTTACCAACCCTGAGCTCTGATTTTCTCATTGGTACAACATGTCCAAGGATACCTTTTTCTCAAGGGTTAATTTTAAGGTTGCAATGAAACAAGGTGCATAACCCCTGGAAGCTTGTATCCAGCAGGTGCTCAATGACAGCACCTATCACAAACTTTCCTTCACTGCTTACGGTAGGTTCAGCCAGCTGGAAGTCACCTGTGTCCCTTCCATCATTCTTTTGGCTGCTCCCCCGAGAACTATATAATCCAACAATTTTGCTTCTGTGGCATGGCCAAAGCTTTGGCAGGGGAAACCAATGATGTCTGTCCTAAATAAGCTTCAGGTTTACTGTTATCTTGCTAATTGCTATCCTGCTAACTGTAGACAAAATTATGATTTTACTAAAAAGAATTTCTTAAAAGTTATGTACTCAGTTCCCGAATATTACCTTTTAAATTGAAGGCAAAAAGTTCTTACTCTATTTCCCCCCCCCCGCTTTTTTTCTTTTGGTACTGGGTATTGTACCCAGGCTTCCTTTCCTATTGAACTACATCCCCAGATCTTTTTATTTTTTATTTTGAGAGACTATCTTGCTATGTTGTTGAGGCTCGCCTTGATCTTCTATTCTTCCTGCCGCAGCCTCCCGAGCCACTGGGGTTACAGATGTGCACTGTACTTGGCTCTAAACTGTTTATTAAAACTGAAACATTAATAATTTAAGGTTGGGGTGGTAGCTCAGTGGTACAGTACTTCCCTAGTATGTGTGAGGGGTCCTAGGTTTAATCCCTGGCCTCTAAAAAGAAATTTTTAAAAAAGAATATAGCATAGTGTTCCCCTTAGCTATAACACTCATAAAGAATTAGTTTATGACTAAGAAAGGTTAGTTTATCCATTGTTGATTACA